>OV725082.1:1727350-1999850 GCA_928085145.1 Nezara viridula | reverse complement strand
AAGAACACTGTTCTTCCACTGTTTCTAACCTTTTCATTCGTTCTCATTTATAAACTTTTTTCGAGTAAACATTCACAAAGCTTCGAAACAATTAACAGTCTCTGAGGTAGCCGTTTTTTTTTTTTTTTTTTAATTTTAGCCAATTCAGCTTTCATTTGAAACTTTCCATTTCCTCTCCCCAGCTCTTCGATTTGATTTGCAAAACATTATAAGCACAGACATGTGTTAGAATATCATGATATCACCTTCCGATCTGTGTGTACGTTAGAATGTTACGATATCGCCTTTCAATATTTGTACATTCATAAATATTTTGTAAGTAATATCGTAAAGTTGTGGAAAATAACAAATTTTGGTTTCAACCTTTAAAAAACCTTACATGACTCTAAACTAATCTTATTTATTTTAGTGTTTTATTTCTGTTGGTTTATAACAAAGGAACAGTTTACAGTTGACTCTTCATCTGTCAAGGCGTGATGTTGGACGGATTGAAAACACGGGGTATAATTATTTATTAATTAGGGTGTTGCAGTTAAAAAAATAAATAAATCGCACCATGATAATCCTTAAAGCTTATCTTTCCTAGCTCACTAGTTTTAAGACGTATCTATCAGCTTTCTATCTGCGGTTCAAGAGGTAAGAAGTTACCATCCACCTTCTTCCGAGTTCCACCGCTAGATACATAGGCCTGTAGGAACAGCCTATCCATGGGGGTTTTAACACAAAATAAACTTTCTAGCACAACCGGACTTAAATCCTAGTTTGTTAACAATTAGGCTAAATCCAAATAAGAAAACAAATAACGATCACTATATCCCGTGAGTCTCATCCTTTGTACGGTAGAAAGTTTCTGGGCCAACGATTCCAGAAACTGCTTCGGCTTTACTATCGATATACGAATATTGTCGAAATAGAGATATATGTATATAGAATATATTACTGAGATAGTTATATTGTCGAAGTAGAGACTTATGTATTTAGAGTATATTGCCGAGATTGTTATATTGTCGAAGTAGGTCTACTATATATATTTTTGTTTTATTTCATTAAAATCAAAAGATTTTTTGTTATTTTTCAGCTTATGAACTGATAGAACAGTATCTCTATATGTAAATTAGCCTATTTCATCTCGATCTTTTTGAACAAATTATTAATAAAATTGGTTTATTAACAAAAAAATATGATTTTGAAAATATTTTCTACAATGTTCCTAAAAGTAGTAGATCAAGGCAATGCTCCCGAACATACTTCGGACACACTCGTCTACGTATGTCATTCCACATCCAAAAAAGTCACTGTCATCTTAGCTCACTCGCCTTGAATGAGTTACACCTCGGAAGAGTTATTAATTCTTAATTATTAATTCTTAGTTATTAATTCTTAGTTATTAATTCTTAATTATTAATTCTTAGTTATTAATTCTTAATTATTAATTCTTAGTTATTAATTCTTAGTTATTAATTCTTATTTATTAATTCTTAGTTATGCATGTCTTGATCAGATTAGTACATTGCGTGCTTAAAAAAGATGTATGGACAGTTTGCAGACCCAAGCAATGCATATCGACCAATTTGTGAATTGAAGGTTGAACAATAATCGGCTGACTAAATGTGGACAAGTGACAAGATAGGCCCGTGCCCATTAGCCACTCTCCGAGGGCCCCTGACGTCAACAACAGCCTCGTCGATAACTATCTGGGCTGCCGTGGATCCTTCTTTCTCTTTAATGGCTTCCTCGAAACCATTATTTGGGTTGCTCTGCTACAATTTCCGCACCTTCGCCTCCCTACGGAATGCGGTGAGTTATGTGGTCTGCATTCTTGGCCACTCTCAGGTTTATTTTTGGAATGAATTTCAGCTGTAATTAATGAGTAGTTTCTCCATTGTCGAAATCGAGGCTCTTGTCTTGTTTAGTTGACTCGTTACTTATTGTCAAGTACGATGGCTGCTGCACGTGCACCTGAAGTAAACCAATTGATCCCTTACCACAGTCTACATTTTGACAAAGCTCACTTTTTCTTCTCAAGTGCTCCTAGGATATGATCTGCGGTGGTTTAGCAGACTGTTCAGTAGATACATAGTGCCTCGGTTAGTTGATCCATAGTATCTTGGTTAGTAGATACCTAGTGCCTCGGTTAATAGATACATAGTATCTCGGTTAGTGCATACATAGTGCCTCCGTTAGTAGATGATTAGTGCAATTGTTTCGTAGATACATAATGCCTTGGTTATTAGATATATAGTGCAATTGTTTCGTAGATACATAATGCCTCGGTTATTAGATATATAGTGCCTAGGTTAGTAGATACATAATGCCTCGGTTATTAGATATATAGTGCCTAGGTTAGTAGATACATAATGCCTCTGTGTCAGCTGGGTATTGCATGGCAGAGGACAAAGCCCAGCTGTGGAAAATATATTTTATTTTATTTATCAGCTGCGAAACGTCTGAGGGTTTATTTACAGCTGTTTATTATCTCTCCTTCCTGTATTAAATTTTATTAATGATCCTTTCTGAAGACAATATAAGTTTCAAGAAGGAGTTACCTGTAAATTATTCCTAATATTCCGTTTTTTGTCGAAATTATCAATACGAATGAGAATTTAATAGTGCTATCATGGTGCACTGAAATCTTACACTAGACTTTATATAGTTTCTTTCCGGTTTCTGGGACCATGTTAATTGATTCAATTCAACATAGGAATGGGTTTGTTGAATCATCTTAGGTTGAATCAGCCTATTTTATCCATCAACCGTGGCTATTGGAGAAAGTTGGTTTAAACTTAAACAAAGGGTTTGAGGCTGCAAAGTGTGCAAATATACTAAAGGATCAGGGGGAATCCCCTTTCTATAAAAATTTGGCATTTCCCCTCTATATCTACATTTAAAACCCTCCTTTTCCAATTACTGTCCCAAAAACAGTCAGTTACCCGCTAACCTTTTATGATGTAATTACATATTATTCATTATGATTTACATAATGATGTATTTACATATTATTCATCATTTAAATACTCATACAATTTTTATTATCTGATTCGGCTTTCTTTTTTCTTTGCAGAAACATACAGTTTATTTTAAAGAAGAATTTAATGTTTTTTTGTTATAACTTTTGTTTTCCTAAAAGTTTATATTTATTTCACCACTGTACAAAGTTGTAAATGTTTTGTATATAGGATCATTTGTTTTGTATGTAGCATGTTTTCTTTACTTTTTTCTGTTTTTCATTTTTTTTTTTTCTTTAGGCCAGATGTAATATTTTAATCTTGTACTATTCTGTTATTCTGAAGGGACTTTGTCCGAGAGTAAAATTATTTTTTATTGGATATTTAATAGTTGACCGTTGCATTATAAGATGATCCGGGGTGACGGTCATAAATAGGCTAAATAGCGGCAAAACTATTTAGCAAAATTATTTTCTATTTTATTTTATTCTAATCAACAAACTCAATTTATATCTCTTGGAAATTTTCTATGCTCACTTTTAAAACGTATTATGCATTAATAGGGTATATGTTGTATGATAAAACGATTTCCAGGTTTTCCCTCTTCAAAATCGTATTAAGGATAAATTGAAAAAAAAAAAGGAATTAAACCAAGGATATATTGTTTACTTTTAAAAATGACTAAATTACCTGAATAATTAAACATTACAAAGCAGGTGTGTTCTTCCAAAAACTATTGATAAGTGAACTCAATAGAGTTTAGTGTAGTCCACAATGTTCTTCAAGTGATTAGATCCGAATCAATTCCTGTAGCCATTGTCCACATTTATATTCGAGGTGGCCGTGGCTCTGCTCACTGGGTCAGTTAACGTTAAACAAAAGATCCTGCTGTCGAGCAAGCGCCTCCGTGGTCGTGGATGAATAACGACTTCTTAACGAAGGTGGCTAACAGATACTGATATTTTTAAGGCGGAGGAGAGAATGGTGGTCCTGGGGAGGAGATAAACCTGCCAACAGGAGATTCCGAGGCGATGAGGCAATGGCGTCTTCCGAGCTGTGTCACCGCGGCCCCGCCTGTCTGCTGTCATCGGCGGGGGCCCCGTCCCATCGCCAGGTTGTGCCAGCAGCAATCAATAATAATAATACCGACAATCAATAATAATAAAAGTAAATGTTTATAATCAAAAGAACTAATCTAATCAAAATAACAACTTAGAAACGAGCATACTTTTATACAATATTTACAGAATCCATTCACTTAGGAGAACTCCTAGCCAAGCCTTTCTCCTCACTCGTGGAAGGAAAGGCAGGACTCTAGGAGATCCCAGTGCCTCTTGCTCAGCTTGGTTACTGGTATTCAGGACCAGTAGAGACTAAGCAGATGCGTTTACCACACCAACGTGGCTTGAGTGATGAATCTGGCCAGTGCCAAAACTCCAATATATGTTTATTCACAAAAGATCTCTGGTTCACTACCGCTTCAACCTTCGAGGAGGATTTTTCAACCTGGATAGGGATTGTGCATGGGGATTTGGTCGATATGTAAGTTTCTGATGAAATTTTGAGAATTTTTCTCAATCAACTATTGTTCGAAGGACTTCAGATTGGCAGAATTAGATGCGTTTGGTGCTTGAAAATTTTGTTGTCCCCCACAATTCAAGTCCTTATGTCCATACAGGTTTCAGGATTGTCTTGTTGATAGTACTTTGTTTTCATTACAAAATTTTGATTTTCTGTTGAGTAGTCTGTACAGTTGGCCGTATTGTTGGTTGAGTTCTTGTCTTTTGAATCTTACGTTTTTTAACAGCCTTCAATCTTTATAAATTGTTACTAAAAATATCTATATACTGAACTATCGATATATTGTTTCTAAAACTTTTCTATCTTAATATGAAATTATCAGACGGGATTGGACATTGATCTTTTCCCGCCCCGATTTAGCATAAATATGATAGAAAGATATATAATTACAATGATTTATGACATAGATATTATGTTGGCACCGTATAATATCAGCGGTGGGAGATTAAAGTTCTCTCCTCCCCCCTACACAGAGGAAATAGTGTCCAACATAATCTCTAGATTTAGGAGGCAGGCTCTGGCGATTGTAAACACGGATTAGGTTGGCAGAACCTATAAATCTTCTGCTATTAGTCTGTTTAATGACCGCAACAGGTGGAATAACTGTCCTCTGACGATCAATCGACTTATAGTATTAATGGATATCGATAATAGTGTATTAAGTATGAAGGAGTTTCCAATAAATATCTATTGACAAGTTTTCATGAATATTTATGTTTCACTTAGTAGCTTCCTCGAGATATTCAGGCTGTATCAGATGTTCTGAATATATTGATTTCTAATCATTCAATTCATTTCAATAGTTAAAATAGTATCCCTCCGCAGCGAGCATGCCCGAGATCTCCCGACTGTTCCCGAAGGAGACATGCCAGGTTATCGTCAGTGTATTACGAATAAGAATTAAAAAATTAAGTCAATAAATTATTTTAACGAATTTTCCATCTGTTTAATCAAAACATGGTGCACTTAATGCTATTAATTATTATGTGTAATAGAGTTTGTGTTATTTGTATGTACTTAATCATTGAAATTCATATCACATTTTTGCAATAAAGCGACAATGTGTAAGAATATGTATAAATATATATATATATATATATATATATATATATATATATATATATATATATATATATATATATATATATATGATGGTGATCTATAATATATGTGAACGATTGAAGGAAATGAGTCTAATAATATTCGCCATGGTGTTGTACTTTCAATAAGCACCTTCACACAGGTATTATAGATTGCATTTTGTTCCGATTTATCCTTCCCAGGCTGTATCATGTCGTCCTCATCAAGATGTTTCTTTCGAATCTTATCGCCAAGACTCAAGTCTATCAACTATATTTTTCTTAACGAACTGGTGTAGACATTTCAGTACTATATTAAAAAACTATAGCCCCTGACACTGCCCACCCTCAGTACCTGCGGTACTGTTTAATGGTTTTCGATTTCCATTCTTGGGTCGTTCGCAAAGATCCTCCCTTCTGTGGTAGGATTGCGCAAAGACCATATTGGGATCCTGATCCTGACTTATAGCCATAATAATTGAAATGAGTTATTGTACTGTTGCCTCTTACTTGTATAGTTTTGTCGTTTATCTGTTTTATTTTGAAGCCCGTAGAAAAATATTATAATAAGGATCATATGGATTTATTCGAGGATCTATAGAAACAGGTATGGACTTGAATCGGAATATTATAATATATTATGGGAGTGCATTTCTTTTTGCATTGGATTACTTATTGGCAGTTACTATACAATGGATTCCGACATGTCACCATTTGCATGCCGAATTGGGAAATGACTTATGACTGAAGAAAAGTAAAACCGTAGAGTTTTGATATTGTATTTGAACGACATAGTGCAATAGAATATAGTAAGATGATTTAAAAGCAGAAACTTTAAAAATCCTTCATATTCACGGTTAAGCATAATTTCACAAAATTAAAACCTTATTGGGACTAGTACATATATACAGTGTGTCCAGTAAGTGGAGGGAGGTTTTTAAGTTCAGATAAAAAATAGGCCAATTTTCAAAAGAAAAGTAGCAAATCCAAGTTTTGTGGTTTTTTAAGTGAGCCATATTTTCTAATGAATCGAAAGCAATAACTAAAGAAATATTTAATTTAAGTAATTAATAATGGCTTCATTGTAAACAAGATCAAATTCACTTTAAATGAAGATAGAGTTTATCATTGTTAAAACCATTTACAGATGAAATTTGAGCGGCTAAACTAAGCTAAGTTCTGTTTTTAGAAAAATCATAAATTAATCGCCATTTTTGTTTTATCATCATCCAAGATACTGCTGTTACCCCTCTTTTACAAAAACTTCATTGTTTAATAAGTTTTAAGTGAGTATTAATTAAGTTGAGGTTTATTACGGAAAAACTTGTGTTTAAGCTCAAATTGTGTAACAAAATGATATTTTTTATCCTGTCATGTAAAAGCACCTCTGTTTTAAGCTAAAATGACCTCAATTAATTGTTTTCAAGCTTTTGTTTCTTATGTTCCATGATCTGGGATGTATTTTAGTAAACTTACTTGCCTAAACATACATTTCATTTATTTAAAAAATTTGTAATTACTGATTTTTCGTATATTTTTTTCCGTTAAATCGATTATAAACTGTGTTATCACCCAGATCTCTAATTTAGTAATCGATCCGTATTTATAAGCGACAAACTAAATGTTCCTGATCCTAATATTAACGTTTTAATTAAAATAATTGAAGCAATCAGCAGGGTTTATTATTTTGAATATAAATTTTAGGAAACTTATTTGTCACTCACAAATACTGATTAATTTGTATAATAGAGATCTGAGTGACAACCACAGTTTATAATAATTAATAATAAATTAATGAAAGCTTTACAACAATTAATTATAGTTATTTTAGCTGAAAACAGGAGTACTTTAACTTGACAGAATAAAAAATCACATTATTGCTTTTCAAAACTTGAGCTGAATCTCAAATATTTCCCTAAACAACCTCAACTAAATCAATACTCACTTAAAGCTAATCAAACGGAGAAGTTTATCTGAAGTGCTATATCGTTTTATGATGATAAGAAAGGCTAATAATTTATGATTTTTCTGAAAACAGAATTTAGCTTAGTTTAGTCGCTTAAAAGTACTCTTTAAATAGTTTCGGCAATGATAAACCCTATGTTCATTTGAAGTAAATTTGATCTTGTTTACAATGAAGCTATTATTAATTATTTAAATTAAATATTTCTTTATTTATTGCTTCCGATTCATTAGAAAATATGGCTCACTTAAAAAAACACAAAACTTGAAGTTGCTACTTTTCTTTTAAAAATTGGCTATTTTTTATATGCACTTTTGTCTTGTAGCTGTTGAGGTCTGCTATCCCTCCACTTCCGGGACACTCTGTATAAACTCTGTAAATAAAACGACGTATAAAAGGTTTTGCGAGTTATAAAAAGTTATAAGTTATAAAAAGTTAGTTTAAAAAAAAACGTATCAACAGAATAATAAAACCGTGATGTTTACATCATATAAGAGAAGTACTGCTACAGTTACGTATTTATATAGATTTGGGCTATGAGATAATTGGAAATATCATTTCACAATAATATGCTAAGTAGTTATGTATTGTGTTAGTATTCAACCATTTTTAAAATAGTTCTCTAGAAATACGTCCATTTTCAGGTTGTCTTTTCCTAATGCAAGAGAACTGTGCGGTAGAGATGGGCACATGAATCGAGAATCCGATCAAATAGTCGATTCCTCTGAAAGAATCGATCTCACAAGCAATTCACACGAAATAATCACGATCCACTCGGAATCAGTCGATTCAATAAGTATTATTAAAAATAAAAGTACAAAATAGAAAAACAACTCTATACATACATAAATAAATCAATCAGAGAGAAAAAATAAATAAATAAACAAAATTGAAATGTTAAATTAAATATTTACATAAGAATAGGGAACTAAAAATAAAAGTACAAGAGAGAAAAACCTGTACATATACATAAATAAAACAGAGATAAGAAATAAACAAATAGTAATGTAAATAAGTGTAGGTTACCAATATTTACCAAACTTTAACTACCGCATCTCCACAGCTGATAGAATTGTTCATACGTGAAGTGTTCATAGTAGATATCCGAATACAATTAATGTTAAATTGTTTATGGTAGATATCCGAGTACAATTTATTTTAAATTTACCATAAAACCGGTGAAATCGGATGATATTTAAATTGGATATTTTTTATGTTTTGTTTTAATGGAGGTGTAGAATTTTCCTCTGAAGTTCCCTGTTTTTATCTGGTTATATAACCTCCATGAAGATATATATTATGGACTTACCCCAAGTGCCGAGTGACTAATTTAACATAGTCTTCACACCCAGTGATGATGCTGATTCCAGGCATTAAATTTGTACTAGTCTGCAAACTCAAAGCCGAGGTGTTTCAAAATGGCGCTGATTGGGAAACCAAATCGGTAAAATGTTTTTTTCAACACATCATGAAGCTGCCACTCTCTTCCCGTCAAAGGATGGAGGAGGCGTCTCACAGGATTTCCTAATTATTGACAATCGTTTTGTGTTTTTCCTCGACAGAGATCAGTTAAATGCTTTGCCTGTTCCATCTGGGTTTCTCAGGAGGTGTCCTTCCGCCTCCCCCCCCCCTCCCCTCTTACCCCTCAGCCGTCGTATCGTTCCAATCTTTACTTGCAGAACGTGTTCCGCTCCACTACTATCTCATTTGAAACAGTTGATTACCAACTCTCTTATTGAGTTCTTTCGTGTCGGTTAACTTTATTCACTTATCTTTTGAATTTTCTTTACTTTTTCATGGTGGCGACCGACCTGAAAAAATGGGAAAAGTCAGGGAATTTTCAATAAGCAAAAAGCCAATTTTCAAAAAGCCATGAAGAAAGAAAAGGAAAGAATAATCAAGAAAATGGACTTAAAACAGTTCTTTTTTTAAAAAGAAAGACATACCAATACTATTTACTATTTTTAATATATACATTTATGGACATATTTGTTTATTTTTTTTTTTTTTATATATTCACAAGAACTGTTGAAACAACCATCAATAACAACAAGTCACAAATCCAAATCACCTAGAAACCAATTTGCCTTATCATCTTAACGTACTACTAACAGAAAAACTACGGGCAAGAGCCAAGTGGCATAAAACCAGATATCCATCGGACAAAATGCTTTACAATAAATTGACAAACTAACTTAAAATAGTAATCAGAAAACACAAAATTAAAAAAATTCAGAACTTTACAGAAAATCTAACTAACAATGATAAATCATTATCATGGAGAATTAAAATTAATCCAAACAAATCCGAACAAATTACTTTTACCCTTCGCCGTAAATCTACTACATCCTGTCCTAGCGTTTCCTTTAACAATATTCCAATGACGGACCCCTGTCGAACAGGTTATCTAGGACTCCTCCTTGACAAAACCTTACATGTCTGGAATTCTCATACTAGACCTGAAAGACAAGAAACTGCCAACAGATTCCGACTGCTACAACACTTTCTTGTCAAACGCTCTAAACTTCCAATATTCTATAAAAAAAAAAAACTCTTCATTTACCATCATCAGCCCCATTTGGACATATGGTATTGAGCTTTGGTGCTCTACAAAAACACCAAATTCTTCCCATATCCAATCCTTACAATCCTAAATGCTCTTTATTATGTAACAAATAAAACTATCCATAAAGACCTCAACACACCTCCTGCGGAAGATTTGGCCCAAACTAGATATACCTCTTTGAATTTCAAACTCTTTGGTCACCCAATTCCCTAGTTCGTAATCTTTCATCCAATACAATTCCTGAAAACCCTCCGAGGCGTCTGAAACCTCCTAAATTAATTTACCTTTCAAGTGTTACCAATGGATAGTTTCTTCATGTTATATATTCCTATAGCAGATTTATGTCGTATATATGTTTGCAGTTGTAAATTTCAATAAAAAAACTTTTTGATGTAGTTTATATAAACTTTATAATATTTTTACCCTTGTACCCATCCGCTTTCCTTAATATACCAATATTATAATATTGTAACCGTTGTACCGATCTGCTTTCCTTAATATACCAATATTATAATATTGTAACCGTTGTACCGATCTGCTTTCCTTAATATACCAATATTATAATATTGTAACCGTTGTACCGATCTGCTTTCCTTAATATACCAATATTATAATATTGTAACCGTTGTACCGATCTGCTTTCCTTAATATACCTTTCCAAAACTATGTATATACTCGTTTTACTATTTAGGTTTTAGTTACTCTTTATTATAATAGGTCATCTGCCCAGATTTATTGTCAATAGGTTTGAACAATATTGTTATTCTTAAGGGACCTAGTCTCAGAATAAAGATGTTTTTCTATTTCTATTTCTAAATTATTTTTTTTTTTTTTGTTTTTTTATCATTCTTCAACTGTACAATTGTAGTCACTTATGGATCTAACATTTCAGTTTTTTGTGGGGCTTTAGCCCGAAAGCTTTTTATTTTCATGTTTATAACGATGCTACTTTGGAAAAAAAAAAAAAAAAATAGCTCTATATATGAAATGGTGTTTAAGTGATTCTTGAAGTCCTATTAAATGTAATCGCACCAACGATAATACTTTAAGAGATCACTTTTTTATATTTGCCAACATAAAACATGATTACGTTTTACCATTTTACGGGTTGAAAGCTCCCTCCCCCCCTCTCCCCGTAGACCCGCCTGTGAATAAAGTTACCCCACTTTCAGAAAAGCTTCCTCTTTAATAAGCTTTGAATCCATAATAATTAAGTTGAGGTTTACTCGACCAAATCTTGAGACTCACCTCAAGTTCAGTAAAAGATGTGATTTTTTAAATTGTCTCCTAAAACTACCCCTGTTTTCAGCAAAAATGCTTATAATTAACTGTTAAAATCTTTTATTTTTTGTCTTTTTCATCATCAGGGATGAGTTATAATAAAAATAATTGCCTAGATACACTTTTTATCAATTCGAACAAAAATGATGATTTTTCAAATGTTCTTTAGGTAAATTGGTTATGAATCTATGTTTTTGACTCAGGTCTCTATTATACGAACTGGTTCGTATTTATTAGTGAAAAGCTAAATGTTTCTAGTCCTAAAATTTTTGTTGGTAATAATTGAAGCAATCAACAGGTTTATTTATTTATTTATATAAACGTAAATTGAATCAAATTAACAATTTCTAATTACTTAAATTAAATATTTCTTTAGTTATCGCTTCATATACAACAAAAAGCGTGCCTTGCTTAAAAAAACATAAAACTTGTATTTTCTACTCGGTCAAATAAATACTAAATTTTAAAAAAATAATATTTTTAATTGTTTCGCCTGTAGTTTATATATATATATATATACATATATATATATATATATATATATATATATATGTATATATATATATATATATATATTATATATATATATATATATATATATATATATATATATATATATAATATATATATATATATAAATTATTTAGTTATAAACTATATATTTATAATTATATACTATACATTTTTAATATTTGTGTCCTCGACATTCATTAAATAGAGATAAGTCAGGGAATTTTATTCTGACAATTTGGTAGCCACCCTGTTTTTATCTATTTCAATATTTTATATCGTGATTATAATTAAGATAATAGCCTGTGCATTTGTTTGTCCTTCGTTTTCCCGAACATCGCCATACTGAGTGGGGGGGGGGTGCTTTATATAACTATAGATGATTGATATTCTTTTAGCTGAGATTGAAGCTGCCATCTCCCCCCCCCTCCCTTAACCTGGCCCCTTCATGATAATCCTTTCTGTATAGCATTGCAGTCGAGGTGGCCCCCTCCCCCGAGGTCCCCATAAATTGCACGTCCTTGTGTTCCTTGAAACTGATTATTATAAAAGATTCAATATTACCAGTAAAGAGGTGGCCACAGTGTTCTAAAATGGCGTCTTTAGCCAGCTTTTGTTACTGACATTCAATATTTGCCTTAATTGTTCTTTTATTAAAGCTCAATTTTCAGAGAATAATAAAATATGAAAACATATTTAAAAATAATTGGCTTAGGCTATAAAAATACCAGTTAAGTCAATTTTTTAATGTCGTTTAACAACACGAAAGTTGAAAATCATGTATCAGGTTGTAATTAAATGATCTAATAGTAACGAAAACAGTCTTGAATTATTATAAATCGCTGATTACTTTTTGAAAGGATTCCTCAAAGAACGCACACGAAAAACGCTAATGGCTTAAGCGCATGTTGTCTTCTATCAGATCGAGTAATCATCATGTGCAATAAATGATACACTAATAGTATAGTGTAGTATATAGTGATAGTATATACAATGGTATAGTATAGTATATAGTGATATGGAAATGTTTTTGCTACATTATTTTGGTTCTATCACAGAGGCCATATTAGTCCAATAATTTAATTGCACCAAGAAATTTGACCTTTTTTTTATCTTATTTATTTGCACTGAGGATGTATAAGTAAGGCCCTATGATATCAATTATAACCTGTAAAATTAATCGATTAATGGATATACTCGATAGAGCTGTAGCCTTCAGGTTTCTTGTGGCTCCTGCTGACTTAATGGAATGTTTTTTTTTATTTTATACGAGGCTGCCAGGCACTCATGCATAAATAAATTGCTTTATTGCTTCGTTCATTTGAATTTTCTTATTTTTTTATTTTTATTGCACATGCCTATTGGTAATAATGATATGCACAAGTTTTTCAATTTTTCTGTGCATATTTCTGTGAGATATCAATAATTTACAATAGGTTAATACACGAGATTACTCAGCTGCGTCATACTTTATACCGAGGATTGTATTTTTGTCCCTATCAGTCTTCTTTGGAGCCCTAATGCAATGAGATACATTCGGCAATCTTTTCTTTAATATGTCTTATTTGCAATTCGGAGGACCCTATACCGATTTAGCATCATTAAACATTTGTCTGTTTTATTTCTTGTGCTTGAAAGTAGATGACCCTATGTCCTAGACCAGTCGTCAGCAAACTTGAGAAGCTAAAGAGCCAAATTCGCCATTAAAGACGTCATGAAATATTTATAACAGTCATTTTTATATCAGAATAAATTGTGGTACTAATATTATTTATTTAATATACACAATAATTCATGCGTAATTAATTAATATTTTATTTAATATGAGGCCATATTATATCACATCTCTTTCATAAAGTAACCTATAGGAATATAGGAACTCTAGGCTGTACTTGTTTAGGTTAAAAACCCAGAATGTATCAATCTGTATCGGCTAACACTGTTTTAAAGTAATGCTCGTCTTAATAGATAACAGCTTTGTGTAGTTTTATTTACTTTTTTTCAAATAATATGACTTTATCAAAACACCTCGTCAATTGCTTTATCAGAACATTTTTTCTCCTGATCTAAAACGAGATCTGCTTGCTTCGTTGAGATCAACACTTTTGGAGACAACACACATTGCTTTCGAAGGAACAGTTCCTCTATGTAGGAAGTTTTTTATATTCCTAATTAATGGAAGGATTAAGGAATTATACGAAACCTTACACCAACAATTGGAAGGATTAAGGAATTATACGAAACCGTACACCAACAATTGGAAGGATTGAGAAATTATACGAAACCTTACACCAACAATTGTGGCCGGGTGCCGGAACAGTCACGCAGTACGCAACTTGTAAAATTTAAAGTTGATAAGTTTTAATACGCCTGCGTTAGCATATTTTACTCTCAGGTCCTCCTGAGAGTTCACAATTCCTCCGTTCACAATTTTTTACAAGTTTCCGAAAGTGTAAAAGTGTAAATTCCACTTTCGTTACTTATTTTATTTTCACTTTTCTTTAGACCATCTTACGAACTCGACTCTTAATCTAGGTATTGACAAGAAAACAAAACATTATTTGATCCAATAACTATAAATATCTAGACTTCCTTTACCGCTCGTATGTATCTCTGTTTGTTAATTACCATTGGAGCTATTATATCTTCGGCAGCATGTTAAAGTAATGAATGCATGTTAAGTGCAACGTTGGAAAGGTTCACATTGGTTACTTTAAGATGGTCTCGACGATATCAACTAGCGAGGTTATCAATGTGCATTTAAATTAACGGTCTCACGATTTATCTGGATCGAAATGATTACAGACGTGTGTAACAACTATTATAATTAATTAGTGGATAAGATGGCCGCTCTGTAGGCTAGAGGATACTAATCGCTCTGGTTAGTTAGTTCGGGCTAAGGCAATAAATATTATAGGATCAATAAATAGTTTTCCAATTAATTTAATTTGCAAACAAGCTGGTATAAACTATGCCTGTATATTTATGTAATTATTCGAATAGTAATTTCTGGAACCCTGTCTTTGTTCTTGTTTATGTATAGAAACTGGTTATTATATGATGAAGGTAAAATGCGGTATATAAAATTATTTGAATATTACATCAAGTTTCGACTTTAAAGGAAATGTAGACAAATATCTATTATCATTAATTTTTGTTTTGTTTTTCTCAAAAAATGTCTAAATCTTCATATCATTAAAATTTAACAGGAATTGCTTTCAGTGTTTATATGTATCTGGTACATATTATGTTTTAACAAATACTCCTTATAAATTCGAACTTTTAAATTTATCATTATTTGTACTCATAAATTTGCTTCAAAAAGTTCTGTTTCATGCTAAGCAGTAGTATTAAATACTATGGTAATTATGTGAGAGAAAATATATATCCTAACCATTGATATTTCGTCTAAAATTTAATGAATTAATTAAATAAAGTTAAGTATATTTTTCCTAAGTAGATGTGTTTTATGGATAAGAAGAAAAAAAAAATTGATGCTGTATGGACAAGATATAATCTATCTATACAAGTATCATGGAGGTAAAATATTTTTTATGACATGGTATTCCATATTCATTTTTTAAAAAAACTATTCCGGGGGAAGGCAGTTTTCAATATCTTTAAGCTGTTAAAATGTGTTTCTTAGTTACTAAACCTGTATTCTGGAGGTAAAGAATGCCATGTCACATTTTGGTATTTGTTCGGAGCAGGGGTCGATGGCGCAGGAACCTATCCTCCACACTCCCAAGATATTTTATTTCTCTATTTTTCTTAAAAACAGACAGAAACTAAGGGAGAATTAGAAAAATCACAGATCATATACAATTGCACTGCGGTCTGTTCTATGTTTTTCTCTTGTCCCTTAGTATGAAACTTCATATTGAAATGGGAGTGGCTCCGCTAGAGGCCGTGTTGTATTGAAATGTGAGCGGGTCCGCTAGAGGCCGTGTTGTATTGAAATGGGAGCGGCTCCGCTAGAGGCCGTGTTGTATTGAAATGTGAGCGGGTCCACTAGAGGCCGTGTTGTATTGAAATGTGAACGGGTCCGCTAGAGGCCGTGTTGTATTGAAATGTGAGCGGGTCCGCTAGAGGCCGTGTTGTATTGAAATGTGAGCGGGTCCGCTAGAGGCCGTGTTGTATTGAAATGTGAGCGGGTCCGCTAGAGGCCGTGTTGTATTGAAATGTGAGCGGGTCCACTAGAGGCCGTGTTGTATTGAAATGTGAACGGGTCCGCTAGAGGCCGTGTTGTATTGAAATGTGAGCGGGTCCGCTAGAGGCCGTGTTGTATTGAAATGTGAGCGGGTCCGCTAGAGGCCGTGTCGTATTGAAATGTGAACGGGTCCGCTAGAAGCCGTGTTGTATTGAAATGGGAGTGGCTCCGCTAGAGGCCGTGTTGTATTGAAATGGGAGCGGGTCCGCTAGAGGCCGTGTTGTATTAAAATGGGAGCGGCTCCGCTAGAGGCCGTGTTGTATTGAAATGTGAGCGGGTCCGCTAGAGGCCATGTTCTATTGAAAAGTTGGCTTTGACCTCGCACATCTTGGACCTCTTCCAGCGACTTATGGTTTCCTTCAAAAATTTGTATGAGTGTTCCTACTATCTTAGGAGTAGTCGAGGACTCAAGTTGTAGGACGGTGCCAGTCCCGTGCACGGGGTACCTCGCTTCGTATTGGAGATGTCGACCTCAAGGAGTCGGACTAGCAGTCGGGCCTCGTTTAGGGTACAATCTCGCTGAGATGGACGACACCACTTTTCGAATACCAAAGTAGCCGCAGCGCTGGGAGAGATATGTCCCTTTAAGGAGGTCGTTTATATTCCGGAAAGATATTTTATTCGCCCCGAACTTGAGGAAAAGCTTGGAATGCCGGGAAGCACCGCATGTGCTCGGACATCCTTGATGTTCTGTCGGAGCCTCACTAATGGAGAGAGCAGGCCCGCGAGTTATTGGGGCGATTTGTAAGCCCGGAGGCCGAGTTTACTCTTCTTATAGTGGCGATTTGTAACCCCGGAAGCCGAGTTTACTCTTCTTCGTAAAGGTAAGACCCTTAGTGGCTTCTAAGGGCAAGGGGACATGCTTAAGGGATGATGATAATGAGACTAGCTACCTCAGGGGGAGCAAAACTAGCTAGATTAAATTTCATTTGACCCATAATAATACAAAAAAAAAAAAAGATTTTCTAAACAATCTCATACGATTCATATCCGGGATTCCAAGGGATATCTCTGTTTTTATGAAGAGTTTATGTGGCTTTGTTCTTCCTACCGTCGCGTCGTAAGTATTTCCTGTAGTTACCTATCAGCTTATTGCTAGTACATTTAGATCTTTTATTGACATAACATAGTAAAGTCCAACATAGTTGATTTATCAATAAAATTAAGAATTAAGAAAGATAGTGACATCCATCCAATTATATGGAATGGAAGAGTTGTAAAGTAAAGACAATTTAAATATTGTTACCAATTATTTTAATGAAAAATCGAGTGTGTCCACTGACATGATTTTCCTCTCTATTGAAAAATATATATATATAACTTTCAATGTGTCCATTAGAAAAAACAAACAATTGAATTAGATTCATTTTCCTAAAAACCGATCAGTGAAATCATTAGGGCACGATTTCTTGGATGGACCAAGCAATGTAAATGGACAAGTGATCCAAGTGAATTAAATTTAGCTTATAAAGAACAATATACTGCAAATTTACTAAAACTGGTCCGATTCAGATGATTTTTATATCAACAATTTGTCAGAAATTTAATGAACTTTAAAAAAATATGTTTCAAAACAGACTCAGAAACGTTTAGATCCG
This sequence comes from Nezara viridula, assembly GCA_928085145.1. Taxonomy (NCBI): domain Eukaryota; kingdom Metazoa; phylum Arthropoda; class Insecta; order Hemiptera; family Pentatomidae; genus Nezara; species Nezara viridula. Next base: position 1,982,117 of record OV725082.1, on the reverse strand, counting down.
TTGAAAACGGATGGGATGTATACATGGTGAGTTAGTCCCCGAAACAATTTTCTTATATTTATAAACTTTTTTTCATGGATTGTCTCGGGGATTCACTAAACCTACGAAACTATTATTTTGCATACTTAGAGATTACGAACGAGTGCCGCGCTTCCTTCACGTTCTTTAGTTTTCTATTTAGATTTTTATTGAAAAGTTTCTGCATAACGGACTGCACACAGTAGCACCAAATGGATATTACACTTTTTACGTTCTTCTCTGGATAAAAAATTACCAATACCCAATCAGTTCGAACCTATCCAGGTCCAGATTTTCTTATTGTTGAATTCCACGTTGCTGAATTTAATTAACGTATTGTAAAATATGTACAATAGAGGCTGAATTTGGCTTATCAATAATTTCAGGTTTCACTGAATTGTTATTAAATCATTGTTGATGTCCTCTAAAATAATTTTCCAATTTTTTAAGGACAGACATCAATATCAAAAAAAAAAAAACAACACATTATTTTGCTCATCGGGAACCAAGTTCCGTGATAATTATGTACATTCTCTCTACTGCAAATGTTTCTATTCCATCAATTCTTAGAAAATTGTTTGAGAACATTTATTAAGATACCTAGATCAATAATTAACCAACAATCCGTTGTCCACCGTTGGCTTGAGACCCTTTGCAATTAATATTTGTAGACATTTCTTAATACCTGTTTTTGTTTTATTTTCTTGTCTTGCTCAGGTTCTGGTAAATGATTAATTTTTAGGGGCGGGGTGGCCGAGAGGACTAATCTAAAATGCGAGGTAGGAGAGAACAAAAAAAAAAGATTACTTTTTTATTATTATTTGTAAAGCTATGCTCAAATATGCCATTCCACAAGAAAAACAACGCTGCTATTTAAGATTAGATGGTTAAAATATTTAAGCACCGTGCTATATGTGAAAATAGTCTCAGTTTGACTCAACTGCAAGAGTCTTGCAGGGCCTTGGTCTTGCTTTTGCAACAATTTTTGTGGTCTTGTTCTATGGCAAAAGTGCTAGACCAACACCAAGACTGCAAAACCAAAAGCGATTTTGGACAACACTAATCTGCTTGCATTCTTCCTCTTCCAATCTTGCCCCCCCCTTATATATACTCCGTATACATATATATATACTCCGAGCTCCTTCAATTTAAATTCTCTGTTCACTCCAGCAAAACCCGGTCCCGGTCTTCCTCTCGGTTTGATTATTCTCAGTTTATTATTCTCCAAGATGTCTGTCAACAGATGTGTTGCCATTCGTTTAAATTTTCATTGGACGCAAAATTTGATGCTCCACAACTTTGTCTCTATGGATGTTTCCTCTTAGGGGACTCATTTCCAAATTACAGGGACATTTTTAGTAATTTGTCTCAGTTTTTGACACATGTGGTAAAAATCAGCGTTCGTTGACAGTGGTTTTATACCTTACCACGTAACCAAATTATAAAGTTTATGTATTCGTTCGGCGCACAATTTAACGTTCTTCGATGCATCATTTATGTGGTATACGTGAAAAAACAAAAAAATACCGAAACATTCTGACTTTTTGGGCCGTGAAAAGTTTTTTTTTGGTGGCCCGCGTTAGCAATTTTGTTTTTTGCATCTCTATATACTAGTTAAAAAAAATAAAAACTTTTCCTACATTTTTCACAATGGATTTCCTGTTTCGATCCTCAAATTACGGGCCTAATATTGTTTAAATCAGCCGCCATTTTGTAAAACAGCGGCTCTGGAAGAGCAGACAAGGTGCTTTTTACTCAGAATAACGTACACTTCCTTAATTTACAATCGAACCTTCGCCTGCGATGAGATCGATGTTCGGGTCCTGGCTCCAGGGCAACATCCAGGAGGTCCTCCAGTGCCCTAGCAGTAGAACACTTTTTTCGTTTCGGGAAATATTGAAACTTCTTTGGAACGTTTTGCATCTTTTCATTACGTATTACGTTGTGCCCTCGACCGCTATTGACGCTGGTAGACTACACGCGGGAAGGTGACGATCGGTACAGACATCGGGTGACGATCGGTACAGACATCGGGTGACGATCGGTACAGACATCGGGTGACGATCGGTACAGACATCGTAGTCCGCCCAGCCCGGGACATGAGGAAGCAGTTAACATACCTCTTTACCCGGGCAGGTATAGTTACGGTGGCCATAAATAATGATGAAAGCTCGGCAGCTCAATTACTATTACCCGAGCGCTGAGAGGGACCGTTATTCGGTGGCCTGAACCGCCAGGCTATGCAGATCAGATGGCCCATTAACCAGTGTTATAAGTTAGCCTCTTTGATTAGTCCTGTTTACGCCTTCTTAAGTGGAAGATTGATCTCCTGACGAGCTTAGCCATCGATAGGAGGCAGTTGACGCTGGAAGAATAAGGAAGATATCTCATAATATCATGTTCTTTATTTTCGAAAAGTACTATCATCAATAGAACCGAAATTGTATATTGTCTACAAAGTCCATGGTTACACTTGGTAAAACCACTAATTTCATGTAAAGAGAAAAATAATAGAGTCAATATTCATCATTAAACACAATAAAACAGCTATTAATTTTAAAACCGATGCGGCCAAAATAGGGCCTCACAATGCTTATCTTATAAATAAATTAGATATATAAAAATAATAAATATAAGAATTGGAGTTTGAGCCCTTGCTTAAAGTTTAGTTTTCAGTATCTGACTAGACTCTCCCTAGAGGAGACATAAATAAGATTACCATGTAGTATATTCAACATTGAAAATAATAAAATACTTAATAATTAAATAAATAATAATTTTAAAATTACTACATGTTTAGCAAAAAGACAAAAAATAAAACATTTAATTAACATGACAAGTCTTATAGAGAACTAAGATGATGGAGGATACTGGTGAGATTGGCAAAATAAAATAAAAATTAAATTATTGTTGTTTTTATTTATATTGGTAAATGTTTTATTGTTCACATATAATTGTTAATAGCGATTGTTGCAATTTATAGGCTGAAGATGGGATATAAGTGGATCCCGAAACGTTATATGGAATGATATAATTGAGTGGAAAAGAAATGGGAGAATAAATCACTGTGAAGAAAAAAGTATTCTTGATTATATACCTATAAAATAAGTATCTCCCTTAGGATAAGTGAAGAAAAGAATTTATTTTATGTTTATTTAAAAAAAAAAAAACTCGTTTTAAGTGTATTTTTGGGCACTAAGAACGAATCTAAATCGTTTTCATGACAAAATTTAGTCGGGCTACTTTACTAAACGCGCCTATGGGCTTTTGTAATTTATATTTAAGAATATATAATAGGTTTAATACAATCAGCAATATATAATAGGTTTAATACAATCAGCAATATGTTTTTCGTCGATTGATGTATAATAAGATAGAAATCCATGCGGGTCAAAGTCACAAAACAATATTACAAAAAATAATAAAGTATTTTCTTCTCTTTTCGGTTCCTAGAGCCAAATCAAAGCAAAAATCCTCGGAAATGGATCTAATATTTTTCTATCTAATATCACCAACAAAAGTTTCATTGAAATCGATAACCCCACGTCCGTAACCTCCCCTTGTTAGCTCGCGCCACATCTCCCCGAAACTTAAACATTAGAATTTACAAAACCATTATCCCACCTACGGTTCTTTATCGAAGCGAAACGTGACAGCTTACATTAAGGAATGAGCAACGCCTTAAGGTTTTTGAAAATAAAGTATTGCGTAGAATATTCGGACCGAAGAAGGATGAATTAACCGAAGAATTTAGAAGGTTACACAAGAGAGCGGGGTGACCAAGCGGCTAAGCGTGTTGCTCAACAATCTGATAATCGAACTTATAAATGATAAAATAATTGCGAGTTTGCGTCCTGATGCCAAGGGGTCTTTTAACTTGGCATTAATCCCCCGTCCTCAACTCCTGGCTCGAGAAAACCCCCATGTACCCTAAAAGGCGAGGCAGGAGAGGTACACAACGTTAAATTGCGTGTACTGGAAAATGAATTATTTCAAGGTTAATATGGGCTGTGCCGACTGGTAAACGTCCGAGGGGTAGATGGAAGCGAAGATGGGAAGATTGCGTTAAAGCTGAGCGACCTCCGAAAGCTCAATTGATCTGAGAGGGGTTCGGCAAATGATTGCGTAGAGGAACAAAGCTCAGTCAGCAACTTGCCTTGCATCGGCACTCTTCTCATATTAAGTATATCGTTTTTAAAAAAGTATATATAGCATATTTTTCCTTACTCATTCGATTAAGAATTCTTTCACATTCATTGTATATTTTACACTGAACCAAAATAAAATAATTTGAGTGGTTGTGCAGTGAAAACCAGCGGAAAAAAAGTATGACACCGAGGAACTAAGCCCCACGGTTGTGTGACAGCGGTGAGTAGGTGTGGTGAGGGAAGCTGAGCCTAGCGGGATCAGCTTCCAAAACCGAACCCCGGTAGATCAAAGCTGATCCGAGCTGACCCTTGCTAAGCTCAGCTTCTAGTGGCCGGCCTCTAGTGGCTTCTAGTGGCCGCCCTCTAGTGGGTTCTAGTGGCCGACCTCTAGTGGCTTCTAGTGGCCGACCTCTAGTGGCTTCTAGTGGCCGACCTCTAGTGGCTTCTAGTGGCCGCCCTCTAGTGGCCGGCCTCTCGTGGCTTCTAATGGCCGGCCTCTAGTGGCTTCTAGTGGCCCTCCTCTAGTGGCTTCTAGTGGCCGGCCACTCATTGGAAACCTTTGGTTTGGTTTTGGAAGCTGACTCAGCTACGCTGCGCCTCCGGTGGCGGCTCGGACCAATGCTGATCTGGCAGGACTTGATCTGGGCGGCGATCGATGCGGAGAGCTGTGTAAAAAGCGATAGGTGGTGTCGGAATCGGATCTGCCGATTCGGTAACCCTTATTATTGCATGCTTTTTATACATACATGAGATGAAGTGTTTACTTTTATTGAAAAAGTTCGGCGGCAATAATTCTAGTTATGGTCATGGAAACATTTTTATAAATCTGTATTCTACGATTTTAAAAAATGTTCGTATTATTGGTGTTTTATTGTATTATTGGTGTTAGGGTTAGTTGTGTTTTCGATCCGGTTAAAATTATGAGGATGATATGATAAATATTAAGACATGTTAGTTATATTTCTCGTTGGGCGCAATTGATGTTATGCCATGTTTCATTTTGTATCCGGTCTGTGATTTGAAACTGCCTCCTTTTTATCATTTGATTTTATTGTTATAACCTTGGAGCGTTCTTTGACGTGTTATATTTCTAACGTGCCAGACCCCCCAGCTAGTTAAAAAAAGTAATATCATTTATTCTCCTAATTTGACTTTTATAACCACATCTTTGCAAACATGTCGATGTCGTTAAGCTTTGAATATATTGCTCAATTCGATTTCAGCCTGTCCTGACGTTGAATAGTATTTGGGCATCAAAGAAAGGCGTGGGTGCGAGGAAAAAAAGGGCTCATTTTCAAATGACATGCAAACCAGAAGATTATATGAGAAAGGCGTTTATTAGGCATAGAACATTAAGTATCGATGTTTATGTCATATTTATGGATAAAAAATAAGAAATTGACAGGTTTGTACATGATAAAACTGCCTTTATCGGATCAGAGTCACTTTTAGGTAGAATTTAATTTTTTTTTCGATTATGGTTGCTTGTACTGATAGGTTTCTGCAGTTCGAAAGGTGAAATATATTCAGGCAACGCTATTCGGTCTTTATTGCTAGTAGTAATGTCAATTTTTATTTAAGTTATGTGTTGTAATACCCATGTCATTATTGGGTGTTCGGAACCACTGAGCTTTGGAATTTAGTTGTTTGCTTCTGTATGTTCTGGTTTGGTTGGAACATAGAATTCAATAATATATTTCAGAAAAATTAATATTGTATTCTTGAACACACGCATTCAAAGTGATTGTATCATTTCTATAATGATAATTTTATTATATCGATGGACAACCGCTCAGATCTAACAGTGACAATTTCATAGATTCAAGTAAAAACTATTTCAATATTCATTTTACGTAATTCTATTTTTTTCTGCAAATTAAGTCTGAATGAAATATTGTTCTACTATTGTCAATTTCCTTCATAGTGGCAGTTTGTAATAACACACACAGACGCTCACACAAGCACACACACTCACACACACACACATACCTAAACAGATTCATTAGCGATAATTAATGACTATCGATTATGCTAGATGCAAAGATCCAACTTTATTATGTCTTTTTATATGAAAGGAATAAATGACCTGGTATAGTGAATAAACATATTTACAAAGGCATTTTGAGGAGAAACGTGAAAGAAATTGCTGGACGTAAATTTGGGGCTGGGAACAAATTTAATCTTTATCTTTAATGTTTATACAAGAAGATTCACCCTGTCAATCAGCAAAACATAAGCAAACAATTTGATATCTTACGGCTAAATCGACAAATTTTGACGTAAGATCTTTATTATTAAATGTAGTGAAAAGCGTACTTGTTTGATTTAAAGATTTGAGCTTTTGTTATTTTATTCTTTAAAGCGTTACTTTGATATATATGGTGTTCAAATAATTACCAAATCAAAATGTATAAGTGTTATTATGTTTCACGTAGGTTTTGTTTTTCGGTTTTTGTACTGTGTACATATTGTTATTTGTGTATTGAATCTTATAATAACATTATAACAATGGTATTTTATTTAAATACCATTGTTATGTTATGCATAGTTATAATGTTGCAAATTTTAAATGGTACAAATGTTAGATAGTACCAACTTTTTATGAAACCAATCTGATTCCAATGTTTTTAAATTTATTTGTGTTAACCGTCATTTTGTATTCTAGCTAAGAATAAAAGGCCGTATTATCATATCTAACTTAAGGTAAGGTATGATAATTAACTCATTAAGTTAATAATAATAAATAGTGATAATTAAGATGCGATTGCTGATGCATGTAGCACTTAGCAATATATATATATCGATTAATTATGTCTCTAAGATGCGATAACACGTAGCAGTTTGTAGCGCACATCCACTAATTAATTGCCTAAGATGCGATAACACGTAGAGCAGAGCGAATCGATATGTATTTCGATCCGTTCCAGGTGGACTAGAGGTCGAGGCCTGGCGGCATATTTAAAAATAATATTTCGTGGCCTCTCCGCTCAGCTTTATTTTAATCCCGGCGCGTCGGAACAGATATTAGTCTTGAGCTCGTTTGTTTTCCTTCCCTGGCTAGTTCTCTGCCGCCCTCTACTGTCCGTTATTGCATTAAAAAAAAATATTTTTCTTTTTTATTATACTTCACAATTGGTTTACAAAAAAATTATAAAACGAACATGACGGATTTACTCTCTCAAATTTTGTAGTGGAAATTAAGAACACATTAGTGCTCGTGATGTGGGGTAGTGGAATATAGATACTTACTTATCTATTGCGAAAGCTGCGGAACAGATACAACATTGGTGCTTAGTTTGTGGAAGTGATGTGGCGTACTGCAAATTGAGATGTCTACTCCACATAAGGCACACGACGCCATCTCTATCTATCACAACTACACAAGACATACAACTATCTTTGTTTGCTTTGTCGTTATTTGGTTGTTGTTGTGAGGTGTATTGCCTGTGTTGTGTTATGCATCAATAAGGCCATTAGTTAAACATTGAATCGTTTTCCTTAGAAGGCTTATAATTTTTAAATCTATCGCAGTAGGTATTTATTATAATGTTGATGTTAAAGTTATTTATCTTTAACTGTTTGCTGTTTCGATTTAGCCTGTTTCCTTGCTGGCTTCGGCTAGCGGAACTAGATATGAAGATATTTCAGAAAGCCTTTATAATATTCTAAATAAGGAAGGGAACTTGTTTTCCTTTTGTCTTGTAAACTGCTGGTCATTATCATGTTATCCTTAACGAGCGCCTTTTCGATACCATCTTGAAAGCGTTAATCTGATCCCTTCTTGGTCGCTAGTTCAATCTCCTTATATTATAAATAGCTACAAGATCGCTAAATATATCTCTATATATGTTTTTAATCGAATAAAAAAAATAAGAAATAGCCTCCATGTTGGTGCACCCGAGAGAGGGAAGTGCCCAGCTGATATAATTTATTCGAGAATAACTTTTCGCATTGAGATAACTACGTTAATGGTCACCGGTCCGCCTCCCAAGACGGCTCCGTATTTACCACTTCAAATGCTAATTAGCTATTTATTTATGTAATATTCATAATATCGATATATCTATTATCTTCTGTATTAGTTGATTACTTCTAGCTTGTTCAATTTAAGGAGGCTTGCCATCAATTTCAATCGCTTAAATTATTTATATTACTATTTTTAAAAATCCTATACAATCCAACAAGTTCATTGAGCTCAGTATTTAATTAATAAGCATACGTTATAAGTGTAGCATAGGTTATAAGTGTTGTGATCTTCATCGATGAGGGTTCAACCAAAGTCTCTTTTCTAAATTAAAACTATCTTTGAATTCCAATATAAATTTAATAATATTATTATTATTGGAATAATTAGGATTACTTCAAAATTTATTTGGATGAATTCTAATCAATTCCACTTAAAGATATATGATATGGTTACAGAATGCTACTGGAATGACTATCGACGTTTTTTAATGCAAGTCCATTTTTTAACCTAACTTCTTCCAGATGATGTTTCCTGAACATTTATTACAAAGCCTTTTGGCCTAGACTTTTCTATAGAAGTTGTTCATTGTAAAAGTTCTTTATTGAACCTTTTTGTTCCAACTCCTCGTTATCAAACTTCCCTCTATAAAGTTGGCATTATTTATGGTATCCTATCTTAAGGTGTCTGTTGAAAAATTTTTTTCCAGTCGCCCACGAGTTGACAAAACCAATTTCCGAAAAGTAAACCGATTAAGTTTCCCGATGCTTGTTAAAAAGGTTACTATTTAAATCTCCAGCGGTCCAGGCTTTTTAATATGTTTAGAGATATGGTATACGGAGACTAGTTTCAAAAATACAACCCGTTTTGAAAACAATTAGAGGAGATACAGAAACTGATTCGGGGCATTGGCCCTCGATAATCCTCGATTTCTTCGTACCTATTTTCGCACAGTTATGAGACAACTTCGAGCCAGTACCGCTGTGGGCCAGGTGGTGCACGGTGTACAAAAATTAAAGTTAAAAAGTTGTCATGAAGTGGATTGAGCAGTTTAAAAAAATATGCTACCTTTAGTTGCAATTAGAATACTTCACTAGCGAAAACCTCAAAATCAATTCGTCCGTGAAAGTCTATTTTTCAATGGTTATTTTAATTATTTAATTAGTAGTAAATATTGGATGTAATTTTGGTCAAAATTGAAAAGGTTCGGATTGAACCGAAACTACTTTCATCAAAAATATCGATAATAACTGAAATAATTAGAAGAAGGTAATTTTAGTAATAAACAGTTGTTTTAGTAATAATTTTATTATTTAAAAAAAATATTGAATGCTAATACAATCTGTCATAATAAAATAATATAGCAACTTTACCTATAAAATAATATTTGAATTCTGCTAATAAAAGAACATATACAAATAAGTTATAATAACAAAATTAATAGATAGCAAAATAATTAAAGTTAAGTAGAAGAGAAATGAAATCCATTCATACCTTTATACACTGTAAGGTACTGAGAAGTAGGTTTTGTTCTCTTACTGTGGAAGGCAAGGCAAGATTCCGAGAGATCCCTGCGCTTCACTCTAAGCTCCGTCTAACTGAGGGAAAGCACAAGAACCTCAGCTAATTAGAAAACATTTTATTAATATAACTCTTATAAATGATTTATGTTAATAAAACTGTGGAACGTTGTTTTTTAAACATTTTAACTGGTAAAAATCTTATAAAACAGTTAAAATGGAATGGGTCTTGGAACAGTTTAGATCTGGATTATAAGCTCTTCTTTAGGGTTAGAACGGACATGACCTGCAAAGTTGGGTCGAAACGTTGGCTTTTAATAAAATACTTTTGCCACTATTCAGCCTATTTATGACCTCCACCCCGGACCATCTCCTTCCTTTATAATGCAACGGTCAAATATTAAATATTAAAAAAAAATATATTTAAAAGGCACCCAAATTGTGAATAAATACACGTACGCCCACGGACATATGAAGAAATGGCTGACCTAAAGCTGAGGGTTTGTACTTGTATTGATAGAATCACAAATACTTATAATAATTTTTTTTTTTTAATTTCTTTATTGAGTATTATAACAATCTGTCTGTTGGACATTGGTTATAGTGAGGTAGGATGACATTCACACTATATGTACAAAATAATAAAATAAATAGAACAAAATAATAATCAAAAGTATATACAATAGACAATAAAATAAAATAACCTAAAAAATAACAAAATCAAAACTAAGAAAAAAAAAAACACATGCATATATACAATTAGGCGAGGGAACTCCAGGAGAACCCTGCGCTACTCTCCCAACCGCGTCACTGGTACTAAAGCCAGCGGAGATTGGTCGAGAGCACTTTAACCACATACACTCATGTCTTGAGTGAAGAATCTGGCCATTGCCAGAACTCCAATTTATACAATCTACAAAAGGTCGTGAGGCCACTGCCGTTTCAACCTTCTTGGAGGATTATAGGGATGGGAGGTGCTTGATAGGGATTGTGAAAGAGGATTTGGGTGGTAAGGTTCTGATGAAATTTGGAGAATTTTTCTGGGATAAGGTCTAGGACGAATGGGATGTTGACGTCATGATGTAGGGTTTTGTTGGTTACTTAGAAAGGAGCATCGACTATTGTTCGAAGGACTTTAGAGTGGAAGGATTGGATGCGCTTGATGTTAGAAAATTTTGCTGATCCCCACAGTTCTAGTCCGTAAGTCCAAATAGGTTTCAGTATTGTCTTGTAGATCAGTAGCTTGTTTTCAATGGAAAGTTTAGATTTTCTGCTTAGTAGTCGGTATAGTTGGCCGTATCGTCGGTTGAGTTCTTGTCTTTTGAGTCTAGTATGCGGGTTCCAAGTTAGTCTTGGGTCTAAATGAAAGCCAAGATACCGGACTGTGTCTGAGTAAGGAAGCTGGATGGAATTAAAGAGTACTGGTGGACAGGAATTGCGTCGGAGTGTAAAGGTAATATGTTGGCATTTAGATTCATTAACTTTAATGCGCCAGTTATTACACCAGTGCTCTATCAAGGTGAGGTGACTTTGGAGATTTAAGGATGCTATTTCGGGATCAGAGTTGGATGATAAGATTGCGGTGTCGTCAGCGAATGTTGCAAGAAAAGTATGGGGATGAACAGGGATGTCAGCAGTAAAGAGGATGTAAAGCACGGGACCCAAGACGCTGCCTTGGGGAACACCGGCTTTAACGGAGTAGATATTGGGAAAGTCTGTTCCACAGCGAACACGAAAGGAGCGGTCAGAGAGGTAGGATCAGAGGACTAGGCACAAGGTATAATAAAATAAAATATTTTGTTTAACTGGTCAAGATTTTTTATATCCAACACACACTCCAGTGATAAATCATCTGTGGCAGTCTGTATATGTTTATATAAGTATTTCCTTCTAAGTACCTCCAGAAACAAACACTCCAGCATCAAGTGCTTTAAACCGTTATTGATAAGTTGGCCGCACCACTTGCAGACTTGGTTTGTATTTATAACGTACGTAATGTTGGAGCAATTTTAGAGGGTCACTACCTGATACTCTTAAACGACTTACCGTCCCTAACTTTGTTGGAGACATCATAAATTTATATAATTTTCGGGTTCTGTGCAATCGTAGCCACAAATACGTCGATACATAGGGCTGTAGTTTAAATTTTAGGCACGTTCAATGTCTCTAGAGAAGAAATTGTTGAATGCAGTTGTTGAAGTAGCATTTTTGTCTGTATAGGAATACAGCAAGATCAGAAAAACGATTAAAATATTCTTCAACGTAATTATAAGTGGCTATATTTTTAAGCTGTGAGACCAATTAAAATAAAGATTTGGCTCCCTGGCACATAACATCAAGAGCCACCAGCTTCTCCAAGGATTTTTGAGGAAGCCGGTGGTCCGGCAGTGATGACAGTCTTATACAGAAATGTGTAGCTTTCTTTAAAAATGCTAACAAGAAGCGGTGAGCAACGAGTTTTCAATCTAACTATGTAATTAGGAGTTGGTTTTGGCCAGAAATATAACAGTTTGAGAAATTTCACCTGCGCCAATTCGATTGATTCCGAATATCTCAAGCTCCAGATTTCTGCTGCATACAGCAGAGTTGACGAGATCATTGAATCAAAAAGGGTCATTTTGGTTTCCCACGAATCGCTCTTACCTCTTTTATTATCATCTCTCGTACCTTCGCTCCTGCGACATTTGACTCCTAATCATACTATTACGTAATAAATTCAAAATCAGAGATACATCCTCAATGCTTAAAATAATATTTTAATCTACTTTCTATTCAAAATATTACAAGAAACCATAATTTTGTAGAAGGTGTTCTTTAATATGTAGATAATTGCTAACTAAAATTTGATAGGAAAAACCTAACCCAACCTTGTTATTCAACTATAAATACATCATTGCGTGTATTAATTAAATAAGATGGAAACTCCGGTATCAAATGAATTGTTGCCCTTCCGATACTAATTAAAACAATTAAATTTGACACTAAATTTTTTATTTAAAATTATTTTAAACTAGGATGCTAAATCGACTGCGGCGGTGAGCAACTTTAGCGAAATAGAAAGGATGAACGGTTGGCAGTATGGAATGGCAGTCGCTGCTGTGGGCAGTTCCAGCGAAATGGTGCCTTGACAGTGGCTTTTTAAAACATTGATAGTTATACGGGATCCACGTTCTGTGCATAAAGTTGTTCCTTCAAACTTCATGTTAATGTTTCGTTATTCGAAATTAAATGAAAATGAAACGAAGCGAATGCTCCCTTTTGCATAATAACAGAGTTTGAAAAATATATAAATTAGTTTGGCTTGAAGAAATACAAAATTGTGCTTCTAAATTAACTATCAATTGCGATTGTAATTTTACAGTCTGCACAGAAGTAAATTTTACATAGTTTATACATATATAAAAATGAAAAAAAAAGAAAGAAGAAACCAAATGGCACTTGTCAATAAATTGTTAATAAACTACTTTAATAGAAAATACAGAATCTAATAAATCTTAAATAGATGTGGAAGTTTGAATATGAAGTAGGTGGTGAAGTAGGAGTTGTTCAAATGAATTCGTGGACGAGGATTGGCGTATGAGAATAGGTAAAGAGTTCCAAACGGAACTCTGGAGAAAGTTTTCTGCAGGAATTAGTTTAATGATAAGAGATAAAGAGCTCAAGAGGCTGAGATTTGGTATACGGAGATTATATAGAGTAACGTAAAGTAACGAGATCTAGGATGTAGAGCAAATATCGTGAAGACAGAAAAGAAAAGAAACCGAAGATCACATCACCATGACATCCAATCGCATAATTAAAGAAAGGTGGTGTCTTCTTCTTCATAAATCGCTTTAGTAATACAGCTGAATCCAATTAGCCTACTGTTGAATAAGGTTTTCTGAAACCAAATTGCTCATCGGATATAAGGCTTAGTTTGGGATTATGACTCTTCATTCTTTTATTTCATTGTTATTTTGTCAATCAATACAAGAGATATTATTAGACTTTGTAGAAAGATGGCCCGAATAACATAATAGGGTTCACCCCAGACACAGACATGGACAGTGTAGCTCCTAGCAGGATGAAAGTAGTACCTAGCAAGATCGGTGTATATATATATATATATATATATATATATATATATATATATATATATATATATACACACACACATACATACAGCAAGATGAATGAATGTAGTACCTAGCAATTTGAGTGAATGAGGTACCTAGCAGTGTAGGTGAGTGTAGTACCTAGCAAGATGGCTAAAAAATTAGTATCTATCTAGAAAATTCAGTACCTACTAAATGTACTATTTTACAAACACAATTATTTTTATGTGCTAAAAAAATTAATTTCGCCCAATATCTTTTTTTAAATTAAGTAATTTTTATTTTGGCCTTATAGTTTTTTAATATTAATAATTTATATTTTTCACTTATGATCATCAATTTATGAGACCAACGAAAAACTGGGAATCCTTAAAATATAATAAAATATCTTTTCTGTATTTTGAACTCAAATTAATTCAAAACATTCAGGTTATATCGGAAAGCAATTTGAGCCACCAAACTTGCAAATCGGATTAGCTATTCGCTCAAAAAATCATTAGATATTGCCACCTCCTACGTACGGTTAGCCTAAGTCCCCTCCTGATTCCTTCCTGTGGCTGCACTGTAGTTGGGTAAAAAACATTTATTGTTTCATGTTTAGCCAGAATATTACGACCTATTCAAATAATATGTTGTTTTTCCTTTTCTTTTCCATTTATTTTGGGTTCCGCCTAATTACTTACAAGTAACTTGTTTTTTTTTTCGAAATAATTCTAAGAATTCAGATAATAAGAATTCAGTATCACAACTCTCATTTAAGAAATTATTTATAAATACTATGTAATAGTATCTATACCATATTTATCTACTTACTAATTAATGTATTTTTTTAATTAGTGCAAAACGACCCCGATTGATTTGTTTTTTTCAACAGCATGCTTTTAATGAAGGGTTGTTGATAATGACATGCTTCTGTAATGATGGTGATTCAAAGCAATTTCATCAATTGCAAATTATATTCAATTTTCTCCTGTAATAATTAGGTGGAGTTGGCATTAGAGCTGTATTAAAATAAATAATTACTAAATCTATTTAATTTATTAACAAAATATTTTATGGTTGTGTATTGTATTATACCAACTTCTAATATTATGGTTGTGTATTATATTATACTACTTTCTAATATATATCACCAGGTCGCTAAATGTAGAGAAATTTGTTATTAATTCGTTGTCAGATTGTGAGAAGTTTGTTGCCCTGAATTGTGGTTACACACTTCCATTTTCGTTCCATACCTTCTCCTTCGAAAATATTATGATCTAATTTCTTTTATATCTCAATAAAACTGTTATATTTCTTTAGATTTTCGTTCGAGATATATTCCTGCAGTCATTGCGAAGAAAAATTGAGTCATTGAGTTGGTCGGAATTGGTATGGTAATAGATGCTTGCCTCAATACCACGGCACGAACATTGTGCTTCTCTATGGCTACCAAATTGAGGGCCTCCATGTTTCCGATTTGTTACAACTTCTTTCTCCATCTCTTGAGCCTCTTGTTTTAGTTATGTTTCCTATCTAGCCCGGTCACATCGATTATATTTCGGAAGTTTGAAGTTTATGGTTTTTATTTTATTTTTTATATAAAAGAATTCATTTTAATTCATTTTGATTTTTACTTTTGCTCATCTAAATATGAAATATATAGTAAGAGAATGTATTGCGATCGCGAAAATTTTAGAATCTGAGATTTCAACGAAAGTACACGTTTGAGAGGCCCTGAGGCCAAATAACCAAGTTCCACAAAATGGTTGGTGTGTGTCTGTGTGTTTGTTTGAGTGTGTGTGTGTGTGTGTTCATATTTAAGTTAAGTATAGGTCTCGGATTTTACAGCTACTTTTTACTTAAAATCGGCTAATTGGAAGTGCCACTTAAGGTCATCGATTTCACCCGTTTTTACGATTTTCTCCAAAACGGCTTTAAGGAATTTTATTAAACTCAATGTATAATTAAGTGTTCTTTAATATCATTTAGGTCATATCCTCATTTATGTCGCTTAGCGGGGCTTAAATGTCCAATGTTTCAAATTTCTTCCTCTTAAGTACCTTTAATTTGATTTATTTTAAATAATTACTATTTGTCTAGAGATCCCGGTTAGGCAGTTACTTCGATTCTCATCCCAACCTACTCGACTAAGAGCTATATTTAACAATTGTACTATTTAACTGATGGAAAAAATTATCACACTCA
The DNA here is from genome assembly GCA_928085145.1 of Nezara viridula. Classification (NCBI taxonomy): domain Eukaryota; kingdom Metazoa; phylum Arthropoda; class Insecta; order Hemiptera; family Pentatomidae; genus Nezara; species Nezara viridula. The sequence goes on along the minus strand of OV725082.1, from coordinate 1,966,186 downwards.
ACGGGAAAAATCCGAAATACCAAACATCTGTAACGCGTTGCCGCTTAAATTTTCAATGTCATTTTTCAACTTTGTCAAATCGGAAGAAAATCCTCTAAAAATTAAAATTAGCTCTCCCCCCTCACCCAATGTTTTGAAATTAATCCCTTCCCCATAATACAATATCCATCTCCGTCAACAATGGGTACATCAGCTAGTAAATAATAAATTATAAAAATAAATAAGAAAATAATAATAATAACTTTTTATTGAGAATACTGTTAGACACTTATTGAATAATGTTCTTTTTAGTAAAATTAAAAATCAATTAAACTAATAAAAAATAAGGACTAAGATTATAATAAAACAAACAAAAGATAAATTGTAAAAATAGATAAGAAAATAATAATAATAATAATATATATATATATATATATATATATATATATATATATATATATATATATATATATATATATAATAGATTATTCTTTCTTTTACTGCCGTGGAATATTCTGCTTTTATAAAATTAGATATTTCGATAGTTGACTTAAAAATGTAGGTGTTGTTATTGGAATGATTGAATGAAATTATAATAAAACAAAAACTGACTTATATTTAAAGATAATTTATATAAATTGGTTATATTGAGATATTATTATTAGTTGATTATGTAGCCTGGATATTGAGAGAAGGGAGTGGAAATGAGGGGACTAGTAAGTGATATTTCATGTAAGCGGAGATATTGAGAGCTGGTTCGATAATCTGCTTTCCTTCCACGGCGCGGTTAATCTTATTCCAAATTAATTCTTCAATTTATTTTACTTTTTTACATTTATTGGCCTTGGGGTCGCTTGCTTTTTTCTTTCAGGGTGTAATGAGCTGTCGATATCCTAATTCAACATTTTTTTAGTTAATTTTTTTCCGGTATTATTTCTATAAATATTTCTCTTTTGAAGAACCTCCCTGATCAAGGCTTGTTAAGTGCTGAGAATTCATTTAGTCCCGAGGGCTCGGCTTCATTTTGCTTATTCAATTTGTATTTACATTTTTCAATAATCTTTTCATAGATCTCTATATCAATATTAAAAAGAACTTTTTTATTTATTTAGTTTTGAGATTATATTTTGAATATAAAACCCAATAGAAATCGTAGGAGGGAACACGTTATTTTAGGAAATTGATTATTGATTTCCAATATACCTTTTATATTATATTGAAAAATAATATTTATTGAAACATTTTTTCATCATATTAATAAATAATTAAAAAAAAAAGACCGTTCTTCTCCCTTTCAAAGGCATTAAAATCTCGAAAAATATCAAGAAATCTTAAATTAACTGTGTAAAATGCTATGATAAAGCCAGTTTTAATATATGGCTGTGAGCCTGGACACTATCCATTGCCATAGAAAAAAAGTATTGAAAAAATTGTCCGCACGAGCTATTTAGGATCAGAGTACTAAAACAAGGAGGAGGAAGACCAATTAAGAGTTGCTTACTGAAACTGGTCAATCAATATCTCATGATATGAAGGCACGGAGGATAAGATGGGCGGGTCATGTTACTCGTTGAAATCCATCTGGATGCCTCTTTGTAACAATGAATGTCTCAATAGAAGGCAAAAGAACACGCGGAAGGCCAAAAAAACAGATGGATAGGTAGCATTAACAAAATTTAATTGAGTTGCGTGTTGATTGGAAAGAAATAGTCCAAGACAGGCAGAGATGGAGCAGGCTTGTTAAGGCGGCAGAATAGCTATAAGGCCTGTAATGACAACAGAAAAAAGGAAAAATATTACATCTTTTAAATGAATAAAAAAAGGCTGTGTAGTAATGTCTAAATAGGCTGTGTAGCAGTGTTGGGCGATTGCTCAAGTAAATGTCCAGCGGTGACGTCACGAGTGACAAATTTGAATTACTCATGAAACATTTTTCCTCCATGAGTAAATCCACATCATCACTCGTGAAAATGTTATCTCCATGAATAAATCACTCATGAAGCATTTTAACGCCATGAGTAAATTAAAAAAAAAATGTTTTTATTTTATATCATCATATTACTGCATTTCCAAAAACATCTTCTCCCGACGATTTTTTTCTCATAGGAAAAAATATAGGTACTGGATTAATAATTGACTTTCGTAGACATATTGAAGGGATGGTTGGGGTCTTCAGTCATAACTAACAAGGAAAAAAAAAATTATTTATTTTTATTTTTGCCTATGGTTCGGCCCAAATTTCATGCCTTCGGGACTATTGTCTTTATGAAATACACCATGATACAAATAATCTTACAACCAGTAAGAAAAATTACAGAACTCGTAATATAGATATTGTTTAGCCAATGAAAACAGTGAGGAAGCTATATTGACCTTACTTGGCCAATTTTTTTTTTTTTATATATAATTGAATTTTTTGTTCAATCGGAAGTATGTTTTATTTTTATAGAAGAAACATCTAGAATTCATAGATTTTAAAATGTTTGGTTAATAGGTGTTTATCGGTGTATTTTAATTTTAATTTCAATTGGTGGTCCCGTTATTCCGATGTTGTAAATTTGATGGCGTCCCTTATGTATTTAGCACAATTTGTGATGTTAAATGTCATCTCTTATATATTCATTTAGCATAATGTTGATTAACTAAGGCGCATATAGAGGAATGAGACTGAGATTTTTTTGGGGGGAATATTTTTTTGCTCTCCTGAAAAATATTTATTTTCTCAGAGGAGACCTACGATATGTTTAGTTATTTTATTAATAATGTTGATAAAATGGATCCCAAATACAATCCTGTGTCGTTACCTGTCTTAATACGTAATTTGACGCCAGTTTTAAGATTTATCAAGGGGCCTGCTGAAATGAACACAAGACCCGCGATACGAGTGGTTACAAGCGGCCATGACAGGTGAAGATTTATTAGCTGTGAATATAATTAGCGTCGGCTACTGATATATCGCTGCTTCTCACCGGAAAGAGAAAACTTTAACACTTTTCAGCTGTTTCCCTTTTTGGGTCCACGATTTATTGGCGCTTAATCATCCGGCTGTTTGAGTCGAGGCCTGTTATATTTATGATTGAAGAGAAGAATCGTTAGGGTGGTCAGTAAAAAAACAAAATAAATAAGTATATTTATTTTTATTATTTTTTTTTAGATTTTACTGGCAGTGTTTAGATTTAACTTAGTTCTTGCCATTCTAGCCCAGTAACCTTGTCATGAAAAGGGGGCTCTAAGCAGTTAAGTTATATCGAATGGGGGTAGAATTCCTTTTTTTTCTTGTGTGGAATGTGACTGAGATTTAAAATCCAAGTTTTCGACCTCAGCGCCACCCCGGATCACTTTTTAAAACCCCTAAAACTGCTATATTTTCCTCCATTTTGACCACGAAGGAGCACAATTTCGACAAAACATATTCTGTATAGTTTTAAACTAGATAAAATATGGTGCAATTTAACACCAGAATGGGCTTAGTAAAGTGGATAGTTGACGAGGTACAGATTTTCAAACAATAGAAAATTTTCGAACTTGAACATTTTAGGCTATTTTTCCTGTTTGATCGTATGTTCTTGTCTTTATATCTTCAACAATCTGTCTATTATGATTCTTCAAACGAAAAAGATTGAATCTATTTAACCAACATTTACATCAAGTGCATATCAAAACAGTCAATGAAGTTTTTGAAACTTGAAAATGTCAAGTTAATTTCATGTTTAAGACTTCAATAATCTTTCTTATAAGAGTTAGTGAAGTAAACATTTATTTAAGATATTATTTTTAAGGAGTAGGATGGGTAGATATACAAATGACTGTAAATAATAAGAGCTATAAATAATTTATAAAATAAGTGAGCTAGAAAGGTCTAAGTCGTTTGATCTTTTTCATAGGCGCCTACTTCTTTTGTTAAATTATAGTATATTTATCCGATTTAAAAATATACCGAATGTTTTTTGTCGAAAACATGCACCTTCATGGATAAAATGGGGAAAAACCGAAAATATAGCGTTTCTTGGGATATTCAAAAGTGATCCGGGATGGAAAGGGGAGAGGGGAGGGGGGCACCGAGGTCGAAAACTTTGATTTTATTTGCTAGAAAAGGGTTGACAAAGCGCGTCTGATCCAACTCGCCCCTTTATCGGCTGTAGTCGTTTTTGTTTTAATTTGTTTCAATATACATTTCAAACATTGTTTATATAAAAAGATGTGTCGGGCATAATATATGCATAGACTCTTAAGCCGAGGACAGTATTAGATAAACAAACATGGCCGTGATACAAGTGCATCAGAATGACCGCATTATGGAGATGCGACATCGACACTCGAGTTTTTAATTTGTACTCCTCGCCCGCCGACCATCAAAGACCCTGCGGCGATCTTTCATTCCGACCAGAAGAGAAGAGCCCAGTGCTCGGAGATAGCCCTTCGACGTTAATGGTTGTTAACCTGGCTCTCTCGGGCCACCAATGGAGTTGCCTCACCTGTCTTCCATACCTAGTTCCTGCGGCGCCAGCGAAGGGAACCTCTGTCAGTGCCGTGTTCCCCTGCACAAGGCCAACTTATCATAAACACGCAATATTCAGACTCGAGGAGAAAATATTAAGTAAAACTAAGCATTCAAAATGTATTGAGTTGTAACAAGTTGAAATTATAGCTTTCGAATTTATCAGAAACCAGCGAATTTTTTTTTATTATTTATCATTGATTACAATTTATTATTCAAAATTCCGTATTAAAAATAGTAAATCTGTTGAAATTATTATAATTTCTAGAATGAAAGAAATGAAAAGTAATTTTATTCTGGGACTAAAGTTCCCTTAGAATAACAACATCGTTAAAGAAACTTTTCTTCTTGCTAGAGTTCTATAGACCTAATTTTTTAATTATTTATTTTTTAGAGTAAGTTACTTTTCATTTACTTCTAATATTCCGTTAAAAGCGGAAGTTTCTTGCTAGAGTTCTGGCCTTAGAGCTGCCAAAGGCATGTAAACATGTTGATAACTGATAGCTCTGGTGACAAAATTTTGTCTACAAGTTTTTGTTTTTTTTACTTTCACTTAGCTATATATGTAATGTATAGTAAGTGTGAATATTGCGATCGTGAAAATTTTTAAATCTGAGTTTTCAACGGAAATACACGTTTTGAGATTCCCTAAGTCCAAATAACCAAGTCCCGAAAAATGTTCTATGTGTCTGTGTGTATGGAAACACTCTAGCTCAAAAACGAAGCAGTTCGGAACTGATATTACATATTCAGGGTAGATATATCCGTTAGATGTCCTGGCAACTTTTTCCTTAAAATCGGCTAACCGAAAGTGCTACTTTATATCAACGCTGAAACACATTTTTACAATTTTCTCAAAAACGGCTCTAACGATTTAGATTAAACTCAGTGCATCATTGTACAATCAAGTGGTCTTTAATACTATTTAGGTCTTATTCCTGTTGATGTCACTTTACAGGGCTTAAATGCCCAATGTTCATATGCGTATTACTCTAAAGTACCTTTAATATGGTTTATTTTAAATAATCAACTATCTATCATTATTAAAAGTTACGAAAAAATGCTAAATATAACTTTTGGAAGAATTTGATAATTGAATAAAGGAGAAAAAAATAAAAAAGCTTATACGGGTCGAAAATGAATCTCTTGAAATACTGGTCAGACGGTATACGTATAATATATCGTTGGAAAGCGGAGAATTTTAGAAAAAACAATATCTAATAAAGAAAGTTGTAGAAGAGTGGCGAAAACAACATGAATAACAAAATGTTTTCAAGGATATTAAATTTTCTTACTAAATGTAAATATTTAAAAATTTTATAAAGTTTGAAAAAGTAAAAAACTAAAAAAAAGTAAAACCCTCGGATTCAAGGCAATTACATTGTTTAAGATACTATTTCATTGTACTTGTGTGCAAGAAGAAGTGAAATATAAAAATATTTCATGGATATGTTTATAACCTTAAATATATTTACTTTAATATAATAACTCTAGATCTGGCATTATATTTAAATAATTAGGTATCTATCGTTCGTTTATTCTGAAAAATCATTATGTAATCTTTTAGAAAATTAAATTAGTGAATAATTTCATAAATTTTCTCTTTGCTATATTCCAACAGAATCCACTTACAATTAGTGTGACAACTTTTTACCTGTCTATGACATACAATACAGATCTCTTAATTCCGTTGTAATAAACTTTGTAATGGAAAATAACATTTTAATAACTAATGGTCGTACAATCCATAATCAACGGATCGAACAATCCATAATCAACGAATCGTACAATCCACAATCAACCGGTAATATAATAAATAAGAATTTTGTTGTTGGACAGAAAATAATTTCTATTCAAAGTTGAGCGGTAAGTGAAAGTTGTGTGTTGCGCGCACCAGATTTTTCGTTTTTTTAAACATGGGTATTTGATAAATGTGCGAAGATAAAAAATTCGACCTATACTATTAACAAAAGAAAAAATATTTGTGACAAACAAAAAATACAAAACGCAAAGATATTTTTGTATGTTGGTCTAAATATTTTCGATGCCGACATCATTAATCGATTATTACACACATCCCTCCACCGGTCGCCGTCTATACCCAGTCCCTTCAGATCGGCTTTAACACAATCTTCCCACCTTCGCTTCGGTCAATCCCGCGGTCGTTTACCATTCGGCACAGCAAATAATAACGTTTTAGAACGTCTTTCGTTACTTATTAAGTCCAGCAATTTTAAAAGGCCATTTAATTCAAAAGGATGTTAATACCCTTTGTTGTATACCTCATTCATCAAAACACATTGCTCCTGAGAGCCGGGTAAAGTGTTCATTACGGCGCTAAACTGTTGTATTAAGGTAAATGGTATATGGTGGAACTTGGTAGGTGCTGTATGTTTTCCTATCTCAATAGGTAACTTTTTTACATTAAAAATATGTTGAGATCCTGAGTAGGGCAAGGGTAGAGTAGGCTGAGCAGGGCAAGGGGTCACATGATGGGGAGGCGGCGACGGACAATCACAGCAGTACAAGTACGTGCTTTTCCGTCAGGGCAGTACGGTGTGCTCGGTATGCAAGTATGAAGGTATTCAAAAAATATAAATTATGATACATTTTGTAATAGCTAGTAGTTTCAGGACTGATTAACGAACCGCTTTATTCGTCACTATTAGCAACAAAAGTCTTTTGTCGTATAAATTATTCCTGGTGCGGTTTTTACAAAAATTGTTTCTTCTTATCTGATCAATTTATTTTTTAAGTTGTATTCAGTATCGTGAAAATGAGAACTTGAGTCATCCCATTTACGCCATTGGCCTGAACAAGTCTCCAGAGAATATACCTCCCCCCCTCCCGAGGCAGAATTTAATTTACATATCCAGTTACGGTTGGTAGTGAAGCAACTGCCTCTCGTCGGCGAGCCATAAATGCATGTTATAGTCGCCGCGAGCTCGGCAATTCCTTTTTTTCCTATTTGACAAGTGCTGAGGGTATAATAAATCTCATATTTGATAGAGAGCGCTAAAGTTGCAATAAACAGAATCTGATCTCAGGCTCTAGTGATTCACAACAATTGTACCTTAATATTTTTTAAAATTCTAAATGCTGATTTACAAGTGTCATTAACTAAGCCACAACTCGAAAATCTCGATATTTGGATTAATAAGGCACGGTGGGATCTGTGCTTTAACTGGTCGCGTATAAATCTTAGCCCTCAAGGGGAATCTTGTAATAATTTAATTTTATACTATATGTTTATTGCAATTTTAATAATTTATTTAAATTAGAAATTATTTTCATTCCAAACAAGAAGTAACCAAAGGGTGAATTTAAATTTAAAAAATATACATTTTAACACTTTCTGTGTTAACTGTGCGTTTAATGAAACTTTCAGTAAACAGTAATTATCCTTAATTAATGTTTATAGATTATTTCAAATGAGTTGGTTTAGCCTAATATTAATATGTCGCTTGTTTGAGTACCTAATCATTTTTAAGATAGATATAGTGGCAAAATCATCAAATCATTTCAGTATACGTTTTTTAAAAATAAAAGTTGGGTGAAACCTTTAGTTGAAAAGTTGCAATGAAATAAGTTCTAGACCGAAATAACAATAAAAAAAAAAAATTGAAAATAGAGATTTGAGTCCTACAGAACTTGATTTCGAATAACAGTTAAATTTCCATTTCAAGATCCCCAGAACTGGTCTTTAGCGTTGTAGGCAATAAAGTATCTACCAAGTCGTTTAAAAGAAATTACTAAATATCGTTGGTGTCAGGAAATACTTTGAAGGACAAGAAACCGCGGCAAGAGTAGTGCTCTCCTGTTGTGTGAACAATGTAATGGATGTTGCTTGGATCGATAGAGTTGTTTCGACGCCATGGTAGAGCCTTCATGAGAAGGTCCGTCTGGATGGCCCCTTCTGTAGATTTTATAACCATGGATGTAAAATTTAGAAATTGGTGTGAGTTTCTCGTGTAAGTATAAGTCTAGTTTGGCCCTATGTTGATCCAGTCCATTTCATTCCATAGTATAACAGACTTGGACCCCAGTCGTCTGATAACGGAGCATATTTTTGGGTAAGGGTGAGAGTAGCCTGGGATAGTTTTTGTAGACGAACGAAATGAGGCTGTCTGAGTTTATTAACACCGTTAATCAAATGTATGATATCACCCAAGGCCTGACTTGAAGGGGCCGGTTGGGTAATCCTGCTACTATTACCTACCTGTCTATATCTGTCTATTCCTGTATAGATCTGTCTATACCTGTCTATATCTGCCTATGCCTGTCTAGATCTTTGTTCCTGTTTTGGTGCTGGTGCTGGTTTCGTAGCTGCCTCTGCTGCAGTTCTGGTCTTGAGTGAATAGGATGAGACTGCTGAGGCGTTTTTTGTCGTTTATGGGGGGTCTAATAATAATGGCATTCTTATTTGCTGAGTGTACATCTTCTCAAGCGTTTCTCAATGATTTCAATCTATTTGTAGAAGTAAGAGTATTACTCATCTCTCAAGGTCTCTCAATTCCTTACTGGGCATGGGAGTTTCCGCGCTAAGTTGCATAGTTTTGGAAAAGACATAGATCCCCTATGCCCCACTTGCGGAGTACCCTATGCACGTCATACTCATCCGCACCACCTTTGATGGACTTACGGCTAAAATGTTAAGAAAAACTGGAGTCTATGGCCTCACGGATGATGAATTTTCCAAGTTAGTGGCGGACCAGAACTATTCGTATGAAAACGATGTTGTGTGCCGGTGAAAAGCTACTCTGGGGCCCTCACAAATTAATATGGGAAGAAGAAGATGACCTGCTATTGGAAGGCCGACAGACTAATATGGTGAAAAGAAAATAATGAAAAAAGTAGAGTTTTTGAAAAAACAAAACAAAATTGATAATGTATTTGTCGTTTAATAGGAAGAATGGCATGCACGTTTATGATATGCCTTCCCTGCAAAATCTCATGTAGCCGAAAGGCATGGAAGGGAGGAACGAATAAAGTAATACTAACCTTTATGTGTTAGTCAGAAGCTACATTTCTCCCCTCAACATCCTCGCACCAATGATAGTTGTACATCCTCCACACTTACTCATCTCACAAATTGAGAAGAAAAACAAGAAATTAACATTAACAATCTTTTTTTGTTTAGAAACGTAATTTTTTTATGAAATTATCTGCCATCAGTTTGCTGAGCAACAAGGTTCTGTGCACATACATTATTTGTTTGCCGTTTAGGCGCCCGCCTCCAATTAACATTTAGTTAACTCATTTAAAGTTGTGGTAAAATTGTAGAATTTGGAGCTGCCTAAGCTACATGAATGTGGATCCTCGAGTTAATGAATGAAGTTAATGATCAGACAATTAGCTGTTTTGTTTGGTTCCCCGCTGCTGTCTGCATAGCCTGGACAGCACCCGCTAGTTATTTGATAAGAGATCTCCGGCCAGTCCTGTAATTACACTTAACTGAGCAATGATGGATGCATTTCTTATGTTCCATTTGCTCCTAACAAATAAAACGAGCCTCTGCATTACTCTACTTTGTTTATCATCAGTTTAATTACATCATTTATTGATTGCTATTCCGAGGAATCGATTAGCTGGTATAAATGGTCCTTTTCAAATCCGGTTGGTTTAATCGGTTAGTTATTTTTCTGTACTTAATTGATTATTTATCTGATTATGTTCTCAATCGCAACAATAGAAAACATTTTCCTCAGCATTGCCCTATTACCAATAAATGTATCACTTTTTTCTAAATTACATTTTTATTGTATTTAACCTGAAACCCTAAAGAATGTACCCCTTTTTGTGGTGATTTTTTTAAATACTACATTAATATGTTAATTTTATATCTTGTTTGCCTCAATTGGATGCTCCAAATATTTTGTCCCGCGGGCCACTTTGAGACTTCGACTATGTTCCATTGGCCTCCTCAAGTCCTCGGCTAAGTTCCGCGGCCGCCTCGAGACCTCCGCCGAAGTCCCGGTGGCGATGGCTAGTGATGGAAGAAATATCTTGTTTTATAAATGTCCCTTCAGCTGTGTAATGAGCTTTCTAAAAGAAAAAAATCATGCAATAAATGTTAACCTCGTGTGTGAGTAATTTGCTAAATATTTTCCCAAATTTTACAATCTTGACAAATAAACTTTCGCCGAGCGTAGTTTCGGGACTTCTGGTCTAAATAATAAGTAAATAATGTACGTAATACCCTTATTGAACGATTGCATCAGCTGGCATCCATTCTCGTGTTTGACTAGTCAAATATACATCGCTCTTCCGGTCGAATGACGACATAACTGCGAATCATGCAATTATAAAAGAGGTAAAATAATTAGAATTATTACAATCGCAAGGGTGAAAAATGGTCAGGATGTGAGATCGAAAAATTATGTTGATTGATTTTGCCGACGTTTCGACCCATACATGTGAGGGACTCTTCAGGACTAAAAGTTAAGAAATATAATAATCAGGGCTAAAAATTAAAAATACTAAAAGGAAAATAAAACTAAAAGTTAGTGCAAGAATATGAGAAATGCGCCGCTAAAATATATTTTACTGACTTCTAATACTAGTGACGCAGCTGGAAGATAAGCACTGGAAACTTCTGAAGTAAAAATTACAGACGATATAACACACTTAGTTTAAATAATTAATTATCATACAAAACACAGTCTTATTTGGAGAGAGAGAAAATCTAACAGATAAGACACAAATTCTTTGATTTCGAGTTTCTTTTCTATAATTATTCTTTTTTTATATATACGTATTATTTTCTCTGTATCTTTTTCTCTTTTCTCTTTTTTGTATTTGAATATATCGTTTTACTTTATTGGTTTTCTTTTAGCGTTTATTTTTTCAGAAAACGACCTTGTGGTGGAATTAAATTATTATTAGGATAATATAACTCCATCAAAAATCATTCCTACATTCCTCGTTATAGAAAGGACCGATGGACATGCCTTTCAGAAGGATTCACCATTTTTTATAAACAAATTTTTGACAGGTTTAGTAGGAGATTTAAAAAATGTTAAAAAAATCAGAAATGGCTCTTTACTAATTGATACCAAAAACTCTAATCAGTTCGAAAAACTTCTACAACGTGATAACTTTGGAGGTCAATTTCCAATCCAGATTCCAATCTCTTCACAACACTTTAAACTTTAAACTTTAGTAGACGATTAATTAGGTGTTATGACCTACAATTTCTTGAAATTGAAGAAATAACGAACGGACTATCTCACCAAATAAACGATATTCGTATTAAAAAAAAGGTAATGAAATTCATACTAACTCATACATTATTACATTCTCCGGCAACAGTAAAAATAGGACAGCACACAGTTAAAGTCCAACAATACATTCCTAATCTGATGCTTTGTTTTGGCTGCTTACCATTTGGACACCCTACAAACCAGTTTAAACGACAAGTAAATGTATACAATGTGGAGAGGCAAGACACGCCGATAACACTAAATGCACTTTGCCCCTGCGGTACGTCAATTGCGGAAATGGAAACTTAAGTTTGTCCAGGGATTGGCCTATTTTTAAAATACAAAAAAAGATTTAAAAAATACAAACCATAAATAAAATTGCACTGAACGAAGCCAAAAGATTATATAAAGAACTGAATTCAACTCACTTCAACACAACTTTCGCAGACATTACAAATCAAAAATTGAAAAAAAAAAAAAAATCTTGTATTCAAACGAATTTAATTTTTAACTTAGGAGAAAACATGATCAACAAAAATTATACAATTAAAAATATTGATAAAAATCAGCAAACACTAATTCCTTTATTCGCCCCTCCCCCACTCCTTCCTTCCTGCCCCCCTTTCCTTCCTCCCTTCCGCTCCCCTTCCTACCTCAGAACCTCCGCGAATAAGATGCGAGGGGCAAAAACGACATGCTCCCCCTCGTCAACTTTGAAGACCCCGACCCATGTCGTCGGACTGACATCGCTGCTCCGGATATCGAATAACCTGACCATAAATTGGATATCGATCTGGAAGGAGAATTTATTTTGGTAAACAATAAAAAGTTTTTTTTTCTTATGCCATAGTCATCGGTCATTCGACCATCCGACATCTTGCTGCTCAGTATAAGTTTGATTTTTTTATATAATCATTCACATATGTTTTATTCCTAATATCCGTCAAAGCAGGACATTTGTCTAGGTGGTCTGCATCCATTTCCGCTTGTTCACGTAATTCACAGCTAGGATCCTCAGCCAGGCCTATCTTGTAGATAGTCGTGACCAGTGGCCAGGCGGAAGCAGGCTACTGCATCTCTTCTTGGTAGGTCCGCTGGGATCGGGTTTTTCACCAAACTTCCATAACCTTATAAAATATTAAAAAAAATATATGGCAACCGTAAATCTAAAAAGTATGATGACTTACGATTTTTCATCATGACATACGATCATTCAATTATGAATATAATATATACAATTCAACAAATATTTATAACCTAAATTTATGTCCTAACATACATATAAAAAGTATTCAAATTAATAATCTCCATCTAATTAAAAATGCACAACACTATGTATTCACAATTAAAAACAATATCAATAGTTTTATGTACTAACCTATAAACATCTATCTGCTACAACCTCTGCTTATCTATAATAGGCTTAGCATCGCTTCAGATATATCAATAAATATTTATAAAACGGTTAAATCTAAAATTATTAATAACAATCCTAATTTATTATTAATATATCACCTCTAAAAAACGTACTATCATTCTCTATTTATTTTTATTTTTTTATCACATCTACAGCTCTTAATTATTACTTTCTCAACAGTTCTCTCTTTTAGAAACATACACTATATACAAACTGTTTTTTTATCCGTATGCTTTTACATAAGAATCCAAAGTGCTTCTTTGCATATCAAATTATGTTCAATAGAATATTATATTTGATGTCAAAATAACTCAATGTTTTCCCCTGATGTTCTTTGGTGCGTTTCAAATTCAAAAATATATATACATAAAATGTAGTCTATTACATGCACCTTTTATTTATTTATATTATGTGAATTTATCTATTTATATAAGTGCGTATTTGTATGCTAATGTATTGTGTACCTATGTGAGTGTGTGTTTTGTACCTATGTATACGTATGTGTTTGTATATATATTTATGTGTGGGTGTTGGTATGTTTTTGTGTATGTATGAGTTATTTTCGGTAAATGCTTATGTTTGTGTATGTGCTTGTGTGTATATTTAGATTGGTTATGTGGGGGTATTTCCGTGTATATGTGTGTATATAAATATATGGATGTGTGCATATATGCATGTATCCTTAATAAAGTGTGCGTATGTGGGTATATATATATGTGTGTATATATATGTGTGTGTTGAAGTGGAAATTTTCTTCTTTCTTTGATTTTATCGTCGAAGAATCTTCAAAGAATACTTGGGGTATTCCGTATAAGGTGGCTCTGGGCAAGTTGACTCCGCTGCAAACTATAGCGGCGATGAGGCTTGAAGATGTCCATGCTACCACCTTAGAAGAGACCGCTAATTTCTTCGTCAAAGCGACTTACCCCAAGGACAACCCATCTCAAGACACCCAAGAGGAACATTTTGTGAGACATACCACTGTATACCCGCCAGGCACTGACTTTTGCTCACCATGGGACGCAAATGATATTCATATATTGAAGAGCGACTTTTAGGAATCTTTAATGATTGTTTAGATAGGGGATACTTCCCAAGGAAATGGAAGATCGCTGATTTGAGACTCCTCTACAAGGGAGGAGGCAGGGATAAACAACTCCCTAAGTCATATAGACCAATTTGTCTCCTCCCTGTGATGATTAAGGTCCTGGAGAACCTCATGATGACCAGGTTACGGCCAGTTCTCAATCAAGCAAGCCATCCACGGCAATACGGCTCTACCAGAGGCAGAGGAACCGCTGATGCTCTGCTGAGAGTTCGCAGAGATGTTGAAGAAAGGGCGGAGCGATACGTAATGTTGCTCCTTTTTGATATATCCTCCGCCTTTGATAGTTTATGTGGCCCTGCGTACTCCAGCAGCTGCAAAAATATGACGCTCCCAGCAACCTATATGCCCTCGTAAGGAGCTATCTTCAGGACAGGCGAGTGAAGATCAAAGGCAGCTATTACGAGGTAGAAGCTTCCGTAGAGAGGGGATGCCCTCAGGGATCAGTACTTGGTCCTGTTCTATGGAAGCTGGTTTTTTATGAGTTGCTGGGAGTACTTGCAAATGAGTGGTTCTCTGCCACTGCCTATGTTGACGATCTAGCTGCTGTGGTGGCATCCAACAGCAGGGCGGGAATCAAAGTAGCCGCAGAGCGATGCGCTCACCTTGTAGCCAGATGGTGTGAGGGAAAGAAAATGCGTATGGCTGCTGAAAAGACCCAAGCCATCCTCTTGAAAGGCACGACTGATAGAGCACACTCCATCAGCATGGATATAGAAGGTCAAATGTTACGCCCCAGTGAGATGGTAACATACCTTGGTCTAAGGTTAGGAAATGGCCTAAATATAACACCTCCCTTGGGTTATCTAACAACTAAGGTGACCCAAGCCTTGAACGGACTCAGTCGTTTCGAGGGTGCCTCAGATACCCTGCAACGATGACGATCTATAAAGTCGTTATGCTGGGTATCTTGAGGTATGCATCTCCCTCCTGGTATAGGAACCTCACACAGCGACAGCGAAAAAGGTTGGCGTCGATCCAGAGGATGGCCCTGTTGTGTGTCACCAGAGCATTTAGGACAACGTCACATGAAGCAGTGCAGGTCCTAGCGGGGGCGGTACCTCTCGACCTCCTCCTGCGAGAAGATGTGACCAAGCATAAATTCAAGAAAGAAGGCTTGGCTGGAGCTCCAGAAAATCTACGGGTGAGGATTGTGGAAAGTCCCAACAAATGGAAGAAGATAATCCGGAGGAGGAATGGAGCCGTCGTTGGGTTGCTACCCCGAAAGGGAGTATTCTCAGAAAATACTTCCCCACCGTACAATCGCGGTTAGATGCGCAATAGATCCTCGCGGACTATTGGATTTCACAGTTCCTCACGGGGCATGGGGGTTTTCGAGCTAAGCTACATGGCTTTGGCCAGGACATAGATCCCCAATGCCCCACTTGTGGAGTTCTGGAGACTGTCGAGCACGTGGTCACGGCCTGCACTGCATTTGAAGGAATAAGGGCAACGATGATGAGAATCGCAGGAATTTACGCCCTAACAGAGGATGAACTTCCTCAGTTGGTAAGTAAGGAGAACTTCCCTCGGTTCAAGAAATTCATTTATGACTGGAAGGAGGCAGTGGGTCCAGCCCACTTCAACATCGGAGCACGGAGGAGAGGACCACCATCAAGAAGACCGCCGGAAGACGGACACCCTTGATCAGACGTCACCAAAGATAAACACTTTTAAACTGTTTCACTTGCAGTAGTATGCTGTTATACAGTCATGCATAACAGCCCACTATTGCAAACGCCCGTATGGCCCATCAGGCAAGGTAGGGTGGAATGTAAATAAATAATAATAAATATATATGTTTGTGTGTGTGTGTGTGTTTGTATGTGTATATATGTGTTTATTGTGAGTGTTTATTTATATTTATATAACACGTAATCATTTCGGTACTTGTTGGAATCGCAACGGATTATAATCGCGCTTAATGATTTAAAAATATTGATACAAGATAAAAGTTCTGCCTTGTACTATGAAAACTTCATAGAATACAAAGGACAGTGTGCTATATGTAGGAAGATAATCAATCAATCTAAAACTGAGTCATGGAAAAAATTTATAAACGCCATTAGTTCTTTTGCCACACCAACTGACGTTTGGAACAAAATCTGTAAAATCACTAAAACTCCCCCTTCCTCTCGTTAAACTATTTTAGTCAATGGACAACTATCTGACAACTCCTTATCAGATTCAAATACATTTGCCAATTTTTTCTATGAAATATGTAACTCCGAAGAAGTAGACTTTGACAGAACAATCGATGAATTCCCATGCTACAACCTCCCATTTTCATTTTGAGAATTCAAAAATATCCTAGGTACTGCTAAAGGCTCAACCCCTGGCCCTTTAGCCAACGTCCATTATGACATGATCTTAAATCTTTCAGGAAATACACTGGAATGGTTGCTTGGATACTACAATCATGGCTGGTCCACATCTCGTGAACATCTCCCGAAGAACTGGCCTGATTCAGTAGTAATCCGAATTTTTAAAAGCGGAAATGATAAACGTTTACCAACCAGCTATCGCCCTGTATTTCTCACTAGCTGCTTAAGTAAAATAATGGAGCGGATGATTAATAAAAGACTAATGTGGGTAGTAGAAAACAACAATTCAATTCAAGCTTTTCAGTTGGGATTTTGTAAGAGCCGATGCACTTTTTATCATTTAATTACATTAGCAACCGAAACGCAATACACCTTTATCAACGCACAACGCACAATAGCAATTTTTTTCGATTTGAAGAAAGCTTTTGATAACATAAATCACTCCATAATCATCAATAAACTGTCATCCGTTGGAATAAGAGACTAAATGTTCCGTTATTAACAATTTCTCATACATCGTCACTTTAGGGTTCAAATAGGATGCGAATTATCGGAAGACCACGAACAATTCAACGGTGTCCCCCAAGGTTTTGTCCTAAGCCTAACTCTGTTTTGTCTAGATATAAATGACCTGGGGCTTAACTTGCCAAGAAGTGTCAAGCCACTATTGTTCGCCAATGACCTAGCCATTTTCTGTCGATCTGACAACATTGCCTCTATACAATATAAATTACAGGACGCTGTTAATAGAATCAATAACTGGTCCATTTCTGTTAGTCTCAAATTTTTCTCCTCAAAAACCAAGCTTCTACATTTCAGTCGAAAAATAAACACCCCTAACTCACCCGAAATCTATCTAGGAAATTCCTTTATTCCTTACTCGAACCAGCATAGATTCTTATGTATGATTTTTGACCGCGAACTGACTTGGGAACCGGATATTTCATCACTAAAAACAACAACTACAAAAGGAATAACCACATTACGATACCTGAGTGGTACTTCCTGTGGCTCAGACAGACTCACGTTACTAAGACTGTATGGAGCGTCAGTTTGCTCTAAGTTGGACTATGGGTGCCTTGCGTACGGTTCTGCCCTCTATCGGACCCTAAATAAACTCGATGATGTCCACCATATAGGCATTAGGATCGTAACTGGCGCTTTTCGAACGAGCCCCATTCTTAGTCTTTGTTCTAATAACCTCCCTTTTATTTAGAAGAAAAAACTGGCTGTTAACTACATTTCAAGGTTACTATCCCCAAATAAACATTCTATCCATAACTACATTTCTAAACCGAAATGTTCCAACGCTTTTAGAAACAAAACACTCCCACTGTCAGAAAGAATTTATTCAGGAGCTCAATCCCTTAAGAACATACCTATATACGTAGCGGAAAATCGAAACCCACCTTGGATACACAAACCTACAAAAACGATGCCCCCTCTCTCTCGATTACCCAAAAGCATTACCTCACCTTCCGAGTACGAAACCGAATTTTCCATTCAATAAATCTCATATTACTGGCAGACAGCTCTTACTTATCATGAGGACCATGTTAAAGTAACGAATGTCTGCCTGTTTAATGATACGCATTCGTTACTTTTACAGGGTGCCCACGATATATTCAAATTTGATTTCTCTAAAACGGTACTTCAAGGCAGAAACTATTTCAAACACAATATTAATGAAGTAATTAACTTAAAAAACATATAAGAATCACATCATAAATAAAAAATACGATTTTTAAAATCTGAATGCGTGCTTCTCAAATTTGATAAACTCATACTAGTCTACAGAATGTAAATGGAAGGGATATGCATTGGACCATGTTGTCCTATTGTAAGATCTCTTTGCTTTTACTAACCCGGGTATGTACCTCCGTGCTCATATCCATTAACAACGAGGAAGGCACGGATTATGATTACCAAGGATCGAGAGTCCTTAATGCCTATGTCACAGTCGAGGTGCCGCAAGATTATCTCTAGCGTCTTCAAAGCGTTATCTGAGCCATTTCTTGTTAAGCGAGCCATTTCCTGGTGCATTAAAATCTCCGGCTGGTCGCTGTAAATGGATAGATTAAACCTAGAGTTTTATTGACTGCGACAAAAGTAACTAGGCACGCCTGGAGTCGAATAGCACGACCCTAAAAGAAGAAAAAGGAAGTTGCGGACAAAACTCGGCTGTTGAGGAATTGGTGCTGACTCACTCGGGGCGGTGTTGACACCAAGACGTGGGGAGCTGCCGTAAACACAGCTCCTTCTGCAAGGACACCGTGAGCTGGCTAACCCAAACACCACCGCTTATAAGGACACTATGTGAGCTGGCTCACCCAAACAGTGCCCTAATAGTTTCCAGTCTGGGGTAAATAAAAATATCTTTGCTAGCGTCATCCCTTAAAAGATTTTAAAAATGAAAATCTTGAAAATAGTAGTTCAACATTGTTTAATATTCCATCAGGTTCTTAAAGTTATGTAAGCTGAACATAAAACCTATTCTTTATTTATAGAAATACGTCCATGTTTATTGGAAATGTCTTTTTTAGATATTGGAAAAAAATCTACCCAAATTAAAACTATGGGATTCAGTATCTTTTTCGTTTATTGGTAATATGATGAACAGAATACAAGGCAATAAAAACTATAAAAAAGTGTTGAGCCAATGTAATATCGATGATGAAAAAATAAGAAAGTTAGGTGCGCATAACATAGTCAACTTTCGCTTGCCAATTTTCTTTGAGTTAAAATAATTTTTTGCCAAAATTGAGCTATTAAATTTTTAAACTGAATTTTGAATGGACCTAAAGCTTAATCATAACATTTCTGAATTCGGCCATATTTATAAAAAAAAATACATTAACACCACCTACAAATCGTAATTATTATGTCGACGGTAGGCAATCAAAACATTTTAACTATATCATTCCATTTGAACCAAATAACTTCAGTCTCTGAACTCTATATACAAAGATAGAATTGTAAGAACATACATTCTCCCATTTTGACTTTTGTTTTGCGGTGTATGGTGATGTCTTCGGGAATCTCAGTAAAAACTAAAACGGTTCATAATTTGGTTTGTACGTTTCATCTTTGGGATCCCTTGGTTGGTCCCTGCCTACGGTTTTTATGAAGAGTTGAAATGGCTTTATCCTTAATACCGTCGTATTTTCTGGCATCCTTCCTCTTCCAAGTTATCCAATCCCGCCACCCACCATACATCTCCGGGCTCCCTCAATATTTTCTGGCATCCTTCCTCTTTCAAGTTACTGATTTTAAGTGAATATAGTGGCAAAGATGGCCAATATAATATGCATGCTGTTCGGTCTGCTAGGAAACAAGATTTGTTTCTCAACATGAACTGAGCTTTTAAATGCTGCAATAAACAACTAATTTTAGATTTATTTGGCGAAAAGTCTTCAGTCCATAAAGCTACTGGTTGAGTCCGGATTATCAATCTCAATATTTGTGGATTGTGTGACGACAATAAAATTGCAAAATTATTATAACCCAACACATTGGAAATGTTTCTCCTTGGTATTAATGGCCTCATTGAGAGAGCTTTTACAACAACCGACCATTAAGAAGGCTGCAAGCAATAAGAAATATCTAAGCTTCAGGGAGGCTTATAAAGAGATAGCCGGCCAATAAGAAAGCTTAAAAAGAGATAGCTGGCCAATCGACAGCTTTTTTATATTTCAATATTCTCAGTCTAATTGCCGACCGTCGATGTCCTCGCATATCCCAGTGACGTCAGCAATATATTCTGCTTCGGGAAGGGGGGTATTCTGCCTCCTCCCCTCCCCGAAGATGGAATCGAACTTATAGGTCGATCCATCTTCTTGCTCATTAATAATGCAACTTCTCATTTAACAATCTCTAATAATAGATTTTTTAAATTTAATGTGTAGTTAAAGATCTTTGATATAGCTTATATTTAGTGTTGCCCTTTTTTATAAGTTTAATGCGAGACCGAGGCGAGTGTTGGTATTGCAAACTCAGCCTTGGTCTTGCGCAAGAGTCTCGCAACAGTCTTGCAGATACTTATTAGCTTGTTACTATAGAGATATTACTGTAATTGTTTAGATAGGAGAAACATAACTAAGCCCAAATGAAAAAGTAGGGTAATTAAATGGAAAAGCATATTGGTTATACCAATTATTAATATATAGTAACTAAGATTGTCGAGTATTAGCAAATATATCGCCTTAATTTTTATTTAAAAAATCGATTTTTTTTAACAGTCCTGGTCTTGGTCTTGCAACAGTTAGACGGGCTTGGTTTTGGTATGGCAAAGTGCAAGACGAAGACCGATTTTGGGTAACACTAGATATATTGTATACCTAGCTGTAAAAAAATAATTTTTTTTTCAGAACGTTGGAAAAAAGAGTATTTGTACCAACAACCTGGCGTAAATGATTTTATTTAATTTATCAAATGAAAATGCATAAATAAATAATCCGAGTTTCTTTTCAAATTGTAAATCAATTAAATAAATAAATATTTATATATTACAAAATTTGTCATTCATGAGTTTCTTCTATAGCCGTCTGAAATGTTTATTTCTATGTTCGCCAACTTCTTCAGAGAGCTCCTAAATTAGGTATCTTATTCAAAATTCGCTATGACTTGTATATTAAAAGTTTTTGAAGAGCATGTAGCATTGGGTGCCAGGACTTTTAACTTACATAGTTTAGCTGTACTTGGATAGATTGTAAAAGCAAAAATAGTGGAAAAGCAAAAACTATATTGAAATTAAATAAAAATAAAACAAGTTTTCTAGACTACTTCAAATTTGAGGATCAGAAAATATTTTCTTCACTGAGAAAAGAATTCAGTGTTTTGAAATAATTTTGTATTTCAAGAATGTTGGAATTTTTAAGAATATAAATGGAAATAGGCGACCCTAGAAGTGCTGTGCTGTTGGTCGGCGAATGGCCGCCGCCGATCGCCAAGTCGATTTATAAAAGCATGTTTGAGAGGGCCTGTTCATTGTACACAGCCCAAACAGCGGAGGCCACCTTCTTGCTCTTCCGAGGTGTCAGCATAAATTGCACGAGGAAATTCCTCCGGCCTCGGGGTGGCAGTCGGGTTTCGTATTGGCAGCTTCTTGTAATAGCTTGCATATATCATGGATTTCTATGCACACTGTCGATTTTAATATAATACAAACTATATAATTCATTCTCACAAATATTGGCCAAATTTAGGGATAAAAATTAATAATGAGCAATTCAAGTCCCAGTTACTATATAATAAGGAGCAATTCAAGTCTCACTTACTATATAATAATGAGCAATTCAAGTCCCACTTACTGTATAATAATGAGCAATTCAAGTCCCACTTACTATATAATAATGAGCAATTCAAGCCCCACTTACTATATTTAATAATGAGCAATTCAAGTCCCAGTTACTATATAATAATGAGCAATTCAAGCCCCACTTACTATATAATAATGAGCAATTCAAGCCCCACTTACTATATTTAATAATAAGCAATTCAAGTCCCACTTACTATATTTAATAATGAATAATTCAAGTCCCACTTACTATATAATAATGAAGAACAAACATTTTTTCCGATTCTAGGGCCATTTGTCCGAATAGTTTTGATGTAGTGTCACCGAATAAAAAAATTGGTTGAAATGGGTAACATACTGCAGGAAACCCCGGTCGAATCCCCTGCGTGAAATGAGAGTGGAAATGTAATGTTATTACATTTTCATGTAAATATATATGGTCCCCACCTATATTGAATTACAGGATATTTGATCGTATGTGTCCAAAAATATTTGTGTTATAAGAAAAATGATACATTGTTCTTGTTCCTCGACAGGTATGAGTTTGGAAGCAGGGCCTAGGTGAGTAGTAAACTGCTCGCGTGTCCTAGGAGCACCTGGAAATCTAGCCCGCTCGAATTACCTCACCTTTTTGTCGGGCCCTCGGCTTTCTAACCTGACGCGGTGCCTTCGTAGCTCTGTAGCTCAGTGCTCTGCGATTCAAGTACATTATCATTAATATCAATAACCACATTATCATCTATACTTAAAATGATATTGTAGTCCTAGTTTATTGATGGACGTATAATAAAAACGTTTTTCAGCATACTCCAGGACATATCAAATTGAGTCATGGAGCTGGAGAAGGTATCAGGAAAGGTAAATGGTAAAAGTCCTACTGAGACTGCGTGTTATAGTCGATGTCGGTTCCAGGATCTTCCAGTCCTTTGCGGTGGGGTTCATGATATTCTTTGGTTCAACTAGCAATCTTAATTTAAAAAGATAGAATCCAACAAATTGTTTGGTTCAACCAGCAATCTTAATTTAAAAAGATAGAATCCAACAAATTGTTTGGTTCAACCAGCAGTCTTTATTTAAAAAGATAGAATCCAACAAATTGTTTGGTTTAACCAGCAATCTTAATTTAAAAAGATAGAATCCAACAAATTGGTTTGTTCAACCAGCAGTCTTTATTTAAAAAGATAGAATCCAACAAATTGTTTGGTTTAACCAGCAATCTTAATTTAAAAAGATAGAATCCAACAAATTGGTTTGTTCAACCAGCAGTCTTTATTTAAAAAGATAGAATCCAACAAATTGTTTGGTTCAACCAGCAATCTTAATTTAAAAAGATAGAATCCAACAAATTGTTTGGTTCAACCAGCAGTCTTTATTTAAAAAGATAGAATCCAACAAATTGTTTGGTTTAACCAGCAATCTTAATTTAAAAAGATAGAATCCAACAAATTGGTTTGTTCAACCAGCAGTCTTTATTTAAAAAGATAGAATCCAACAAATTGTTTGGTTTAACCAGCAATCTTAATTTAAAAAGATAGAATCCAACAAATTGGTTTGTTCAACGAGCAATCTTAATTTAAAAAGATAGAATCCAACAAGTTTGATATTACACCGTGGCATTAAATATTTCTGAAAACATAAAACATCTAAACTTTGAGCAAAGGCCTAAAAACATACTCTTACCAGGAGGTTTGAATGTGCATGTTATTTAATTAAAGTAAAAAGAACCTTATTTGAAAGATAGTTATTTAAAAACTGTTAGTATAATCATTTGAGGATCGTGTATTGTTTCGAAAAATATGATAGAAGTTTTCTTTTTTTCAAAACAGATAAAGAACGTGGTCCTTTATTTATTCCTGATGTAGCCAAACCAGATAGTGAACTTGTCCCAGCCTTTATGGATTCCTGATGTAGTCATTGATATTGATATCGTACTTCAGACAGAAGAACAAGCAGAAGATATGGAAGGAAGCAGCAACTGTGATTGTATTTAAACTGCAATTTTTATAATTCTATTTTTACTCTCATAGTTTTTAAGACGAGGAAAGAAATAAAATTTCTTTAGGGGACCATACGCCTTCGCCCTTGGAGTGGATGAGCACCCCCGAACTGGTGTACCCTGACCGATGGATTTAAACATGTTCCAAACTGACGGAAAGGTATTGTTAATGAAGGAACTTGGGTGGCCTCTTTAAGATAAAAAAGAAGAAACGTCTTCCAGTTATCGCAGGTACTCTACAACTCCTTTCTAAATATGTTAATTTAAAGAAATCAAATTAATTTATTTTCTTTAACTTCGAATTTTCTTTCAATAAGGCTCTCTCATAACAAAAAAGATTTTTTTTTTTTGTGATCACGAACTGTACTAAAAAGTATGAACATTGAATTGGCCTGGAAATGATTCCACGTCGTGGGAAGAACCCTTTACCCGTGTGGTGTGCCGAGTCCCCTCGTAGCCCTCTCCTAACTTTCTCTTTGGACGGACAGAGGGAGCTCTAATTGGTAGCGTCACCCCCGCTTCCCCTTATTCCGATACACTTTCGGTGAAGCATCACTTCCAATTTACGGCCTTCGCATCCTTGAATCTCCGGTGGTTAATAACTTGACTCTTTTAGGCTCTTCTTTTAAGCTACTCAACTAACAATAATTCTTAATTCAATTATCGCTGTAGCAATGGTGATATATATTGACTCCTAACAAGCTCTCTTCTTTGGGGTAACATATAATAAATCTATCCCTTATGTAATAGGCCTAATATTAATTAGTTATACGCACTAGCGTTTAAGGGTGGACAAGACCTCATATACCTCATAGGGTGGACAAGACCTCATGATATTCCAAAGTAAATTATTGTCTAGAAAAAGATTTGTGTTTTCTAAAAATTTATTTAACCTTCTTTTCAAGACCACGCGAATATCATTACTTTTTCTTTCTCATTTTGGCTTTTCTCTTATTCCAGTATCTTCTCATCATTTCTGCGTGCCTTTGCTTCATCCCCTTCCACCACGCAATACCATTCCGTTTTTTTTTTATTTTCCACAAGAACGTTGAATTATTTTAATATTTTGCCGTATTGCTCCGGAGTCTTGGGACCCGGTTTATTATTGAAGCCGTATAAAATTCTATATGGAATGTAAATAAAATTTTAGTTAAAAAGTAAAATATAATATTTTTATGTCGATATTTATCTTCGTTATAATCTTTTCACCTCCGTAATGCTGTGCCTTAAAGAAATTTCTACGGCTCAATTTTAATCTTTTTGGTCAACTCCGTGGAACTGTCTTCTTTTTTAATGATATTTACAACTGTATTAATATAGATACATCAAGTAAATGTGTACACAAAAATACACAAGAAAACGCTTGTTGAGAAACTACCCACTGGTCGCAGTCTAATAATCTGTCTACATAAGGAGATCACGAGGCCATCTTCTTTTCAGACGCCTCGCAGGGTTATGAGGAATCGAAGAGGAAGCAAGCTTAGAAACAAGAAGATTCATATGGTCATGATGTTTATTGTGGAAGGATAGATGTCTGTATTAGGCCTAATCAGAAACATATAGAACATTAAGATCTTTTTGGATTACTTTATTTGTGACAAAGTAAGAAGGATTGAAGATTTTACGAAAGATTTTGAATTGTAAGGCTTGGATTGTAAGGAGTGGAATTTGATAGTTTAATGGTGCCCCATAGTTAAAATCCGTAGGTCCAAATAGGTGTTATTATAGTCATGTTTATGAGTTTTATAATTAATCGGTAGTTTAGTTCGTTTATTGTTATTTGACCGATATGTTACATTATTATCAGCTATTTGACCAATATGTTACATATTGTATATTGTATTACATATTGACCAATTTACATTATCATCTGTTCTTTGAGCAATAAATTGCGCCAATCATTGGCACAAAGCTACTTGTTTATCAACATTATAATTGTAGAATATTAGAAAAAGTTTTTTCGCATTTCCCTTATTTTTTAGCTTGAAAACAGTTAAATTTTAGGAAAGAGCTTTTTTTGTAGTGTTGAAAGATATCTTAGAGTAAATACCACTTCACATTTTTTTCTTCGTTATTTCTTTGATAAAGCTGAAATTGTAATTTGAAATATCTCAAGTTTGACGTTTGCCTTACTGCTGAATAGCCGGTATGTAAAAAATTGTGTTATTGCTGAATGAACGGTCAAATAGTGCTATTGGATTTTCACCAAAAGTATTTCATCGCTTGGAACTCTTTTATCTTGGAAGACTCCAAGCAGCCAGACTTGAACAAAGCATGTTTATCATTAATAGTTGTTTTACTTTTACTGTAATGTTGGTAACGAATTAAATAGTTAGTGAATTTGTTATCTTAGTCTAATGGTAGTTGTGTTGTAATCTCAGCTGTTTTCTAAAAGATTACATTCTCTATATCGACTTTAAGTCACAAGGTCTTATCTGAAACTTTAACACGTAGTAAATGCTAGGATACTACAAATAGTAAAGATAAAACTATTTTTGTTGAGAAGTGGTGTGGCTTGTTAAGCTTCAGTGTGGAGATGTGCCTTAATTGGAGATACTTTCAGTTATCTAAGTGAAGTTATGTTTCTGTTTTCTATTCCGTTAGCTAAGAGTAAAATTAACATATCTCGGCAATAGCCAGGTAAAATGACCACACTCTTTAATTAATCAGATAAATTTAATGTTATAATCAATATTCATTCTGTTATAAACGATGTATCATACTAATTATACCAGTTTTGCACCACGGACAGTTTTTAATAGGAATACCGGGCGCACGGAGCTAACCAAAGCTCATCATCTAGCGGACCTAACACAATGAGTATTGTTAAATATTATCTAAAGCGTGATTTTACTTTATATGAAATAAGTATTATTGTGATGGTGACAATTTTCGACACAAATGATATATACGTGACTAGCAATACGTAACACGTATATTTATGTACATTTTGCTGTGCGCCGGCTTATAACTAACTCCTTCAACAGAAATGTTTTGTTCATTGTCTAACGGAGGATAGAACGTTGATTATGTAACCAGTTAATTTTCCACCCTTTGCATATGTAACATATGCAAATAGTTACTTTTATTATATTTTTATTTTGAGGACCCTTCAATATTGCATGTATCAAAATGATACAATTTCAAGAACGCTGTTTGAAGGACCCGAAACGTTTCACATACATACAACATTATTAATTTCCATCATACAGCAGGTATTATGAATAATAAATAACGCCCTTTCTAATGGTGTTTTTTTAATGTTATAAAATATTAAAAAAAATTGGAAAACACGAATTGTAAAAAATGATTTTGCAAAATTTAAATTTATTTTGTGTAGCTCCTTAAATTTGTAAGAATAATTCATACTTGAGACATGCACAATTCTCCTGTAACCTTTGGATTGTTCACTTTTTGGGATTCGATTCCTCTACTGTTTTGTTTTGTTGTAGGAAAGGAACCCCCCCTACAAGGAAAGGAACCCCCCTACAAGCTGATCAGCTCCCCGGCTAGCTGGTAAGTTCCTGCATCTCATGTTTCCACTTTATTTTTACTTTTTTATAAATTGATAAATTGAGTAGCCAATCCAACAGGGACGTAATGGAAGAAACCTGTAACGATAAATGTTTCCCGGAATATTTAAATATTTCATTCGTCGCCAAGGTAGCTTAACAATTCACCAAGCACCATTGGTTGGTTTGGCTGCAATATTAAAGTTCTGTCTCCATAGAATTTTTTGTTGAATAAAAATAGTGCTGCCGCTATAAAAAATTGTATTTTTATTCATTTTACTCTTATTTTCATAAATTGAATAGTATTTAATATTAATGTATATCATACATTAAACAAGTTTATTAAAGTTAAATAAGACTTATATAATTATTTTTTTATGAAAGGATGTGGTTGTAACATATTAGCGGCAGTGAAATATAATGTAGTACAAGAAAAATAGAAAAAATAAACAATAAAATTTGTACATTCATTAAACTGAATATAATATAATTCTAGAAAAATAAATTACAAACTGTGTACATTCATTAAACTAAATAAAATATAGCACAAAAAAATAGAGAAAATGAACAACAAAATTTGTACATTAATTATTTAAAAAAACAGTACCACTACAACCCATGAAAGGTCTTTGGTTCAGTACTATTTAGGGAAACTACTGTTCCAAGGCCAACAGTTATGCAGGAAGAAAATCGGTCCAGGATCACGCTCAACTTCCAAGTTTTCCCCTTAATTATTGACGTAATGATTAATTATTTTAATTAAGGGTACCCACTTTGTAGAGGCTGGGTGTGCCTCGGGAGGGTCTCCCTACCCCGGGGTCGCCCCACGGCCAATGGAATCGAATAAATAATTTTCTGCCATGAGCTGGGATTCGAACCTGAGACCCTACCTGCCCTAGCTACTCCACTCCCTATGTACATTCATTAAACTGAATAAAATCTTCGTTTCATACAATTTAATTACTTATTTTTTCTTATTTTACACACAAAAAAAAAGTTTGATATAATACAACCTAGAAATCTATGCACATCAAAGATAAAAATATTTTAAAAAGTCAGGAGCGATGCTCACATCACACAACATTCACTTACCAACCTTAAAGTACATAGTTATTTTCATTTACAGGAAAGTCAAAATGAAAACGACGGTATAATAAGAAAACAAAATAATGCAACGTATCAAAAGATAAAGAAATCAATTATTACTTTATCGATAAATATAATCGACAAAGAAAATAAAAATTAATTTAAATCTTCATTAATGTTTGGAACATTAATGCTTACAAATTTCAATAAACTGTATCTTAGCTAAAAATTCTCCAATTTAGATAATTTTTTTTCTTTTGTAGGAAATTTAGTAATATTTTCACTTCTAGTGAATATTAATCGAAAATAAGAAGAAGAAAAAATAGTAAAATGAAAAAAAAATATTGAAGAAAGTTCTAAACGATTTCGATGATTTGTTATTTTCTTTTGCAGAGAATTTAGTAATCTTTTATATAATCATAGGCTTAACCCAGGGGAAATTGTGTAATTTTTTAGTTATTCGCAAATAAAGTTTGTTTTCTATCATAACTTGTTTGCCTGAATTTTCGGGGTGATTGGACTATTTTTCCCGCCTGAAGAAGAAGGAAGCCTTCAAAATTGGGGGCTCAATGTTGGGATTTGGTGAAGAATTAACGATGATGTGGCTTGCCGATCAAAAACGCCATCGATAAATAATATAAACTCCTCCTCTCTCGATCGTAGAGGCCTCAAGTCGACGAAATGAGATATGTATTCAATGACAGTACTACAATTAGTCTAAAGTTGTGTGGATGCGAACCCTATGCCTTGCGTTATCTCGAAAATAGTACGATAGTAAAATAGTACCACTTTTCGGCTTAAAAACGCAGGATCCGATAATCCCGAAGGAACTATCCGGGTCTTGCTGTCCGCATCAAAATCTTCAAGATCCAATTTGTCCCGTATCGATCTACAGACCTACCATCATTTCTGTATTGAAGCCTAGCTAAATGTTTGTATCGAATTTATTTATTTTAGAAAGAAAATCAAAAGTGGAGAATACGATTCGCTCCAACGGTAATCCAACGGTATCCCATTCATAGTATTTGACCATGACAGGAGCTTATATTTGCTACAAAACCAATTCGAGCCTTACTGTAATAATATACACTGACAGGCAAAAAATTCCACCCACTTGATTTTTTCATGTTTTCATCTAAAAATATTTCTGCTTTTGTTTAGTCTATTGTTTTTAATGAATAAATAGGTAATCTTTTTGTTTGTTTTCAATTAGGAATGTTAATATAGAGGACAATAACCCTTAATCCTTAATTCAATGAAATGATTTTAGATTCCAATGTTTACTTTCTATGGAATCAAAATGTTTATTCAGTATCATTAGTTCAGTGCCGTTTCTTGCAGCACATTTTTTAGTCTCCGGCTTTTAATTTTTTTAATATTAAGTTTAAAAATGCCTCTTAGTGCTGAGGGTGTTGCACCGGCACCTTACCGTTGTTCAAGCGATTCATCAGCTCGAAGAAGTTCGAGGTGTGCAAATTTCTGAACGTGCAAATGCCGAGGCGTCTTCAAGAAGTAGTGAAGGCAAGAGGAAGAAACACGCGCTACTAAACGATGATGTAATTAATTTCTTTTAGAATAGTAATAAGTTCGTTTTTCAATTTTTTTTTTCTCTATGTGCGCGTGCGGTTGTGTGGCACCTTGTGATTAGGTGGGTGGTGGGTAGGGAATGGTGTGTGGATGAGTTGGAATGAGGTGGGAATGTGGTTTAGGGTAGTGTAGAAGGATGGAGGGGAGGGTTTAGGGGGAGGTATTGTGTTGGAAAGGGAGGGTAGGAAGTGGGTTATGTTAATAGGGTGGTAAGGGGGGGTAGGGGTGTTGGGGTAGTTTAAGGATAAGGTAAGGGGGGATTGAGTGGATGATGAGAGTTGTTGGGAGTGGGGGGATTTGGGAGGTTAGGTAAGAGAGGTGTTGTGGTTTGGTGGTGGGTGGTTGGGAGGGGAGGAATGGTTGTGGTAATGTGGGGTAATGTTAGATATGTGGTTATAGGAGGGAGGGGGAGAGTGTTATATGAATGGGGTAGTGGGTAGTTGGGTGGGAGGGTAGGGGTATGTGGTGGATTGTGGAGAGAGGAGTGAGAATGTAGGGAGGGTTTGGGGGGGTGTTGTTGTTTAGTTTGTGTGGATGAAGGGTTGGGGGAAATGTGAATTAAGGGAATTAGGGGGGAAGGTTGGGGTGGGAGGGGTTTAATGGGTGCCGCACAGAATTGGTTGTTGTTCGTGGAGGGTCTTTGACGGCCATTCGCTATGTAGATGAGATTTTGGAACCTTATGTGTTACCTATCTTCAACGAAATCGGCGATCGTTCTATTCTAATGCACGCCCACATGTCGCCCGCATTGTGCGACGTTCCTTCAACACAACAATATTGAGGTTTTAGCCTGGCCAGCACGTTCTCCAGATTTGAACTTATGGGAGAATTTATAGGAAAACCTCGGAAGACGAATAAGAGCGCGTGCAACACTTCCTGATACACTGCAGGACCTTGAAAGTGCTCTTCGGGAGGAATGGGCTATCCTCCAGCAAAGGGACATTTCCCGACTGATGGAAAGTATGCCGAGGCCTCTTCAAGAAGTAGTGAAGGCAAGAGGAGAAAACACGCGCTACTAAACGATGATGTAATTAATTTCTTTTAGAATAATAATGGTTCATTTTTCATTTTTTTTTCTCTAATTTTTCTTACTCAATCATATTTTGATTATTAAAAGTAAAAAAGATTATAAAATTCCATAAATACCAAGTATTATCTTCTAATACCATTTATTATATACAAATACAACTTTTTTTACAAGTGGGTGAAATATTTTTAGATGAAAACATGAAAAAATTAAGTGGGTGGAATTTTTTGCCTGTCAGTATATATGTGGGTATGTGGGGATTATTTGGTGTACTGAAAATGAATATTTAATGAAATTATAATATCTAAATAATTTTGGTTTGAAATTTTGGTAAGTTCTCACTTTTTATATCACTAGATAATAAGTGATTATTGTTGTCTACTATGTTTGTTAATTGTTTGTAGGTTACATAAGAATGAGCAAATGAGCTCGAAACGTCTTTGAATTTGAATAAATCTTTGAAGTATAAGGGCCTATATATTCTTTGAAAACACCATATATAAAAAATTAATTAAGTATGTATATCATCAAACAGTATTAATCGATTGTGGCAGGAAACCCTGAATGAGAACACCAATGTGCATAAGACCGGCATTATATTAAAAACAGCTTAATTTACACTGATATAATAAATTTAATCTAAATAGCTAAAGCCATTTTCAAAAAATGGTAAACATGTCTATAATCGATGATATGGAATGACACTTCCGGTTGCTGTAAGTTCCTAGGTATGCATGAACCATAAATACGGAATTTTATTTTTGTACAACTTATAGTATACTAGACTGTTCACACACTCCCACACTCAGAGACCATTTTGCGCGACTTGGTTATTTGGATTCAGGAGACCTCAAAACATGTATTTCCGTTGAAAACTCAGATTCGAAAAGTTTCATGATTGCAACTATATGTTACATATACAGGTAAATTAACGTAGAAGATGTTAAACTTGATAAAATATTTTTTCTTGGGCTTATATGACGCATTGGCAAGAACCTGAGGACATGAGTCTAACATTTTTCGACCTAGTAGTACCACGAAAAAATTCATTAAAATCTGTGTTCCCACGTCCGTAACCTCCTCTTGTTAGTAAAATGAGGTCTTATTGGTTATGGTGTTTCTGGTTCTGAAAAGAATGACACCATAGACAGTAAAATCTATAGTTTCAAAGCTGTGGATTTCATGTGAACTACAACAATATTTTCTGAACGATGTTATTTAAGAATAATTAAACAATTGTACGTAACTATTTTACATGTAATAATGTTTTATAGTTAATACATAATTAATGAGAAGCCATCGGGCCATTTGCGTTGCGGATAATTTCGAGCATGGAATGGAACCTCCTAATGCTCTGTTTGTGAGGAGTTGGAGGGTGTTGATGAACATCAATTCGTCAAAATAATATAGTTTCCTTATCGATTTCGGATAACTGAACCAAGTCGTTAAATATATTCAATTTACGTCTCCAACATAAATTGATTTCTGTTCTGTACATTGAAACATCGCATATTGTAGAGAAAGAAGTGAACAACTTGGTAGTTACAATAGCTTTGATTGTCAGCAGATATTATGGACGAAACCACGTCGGTGTGAAACATTTCCTCTCGTTTGATGCTTCATTCTTCAAAATCCATCGCTCCTGGGATACATCAATAGGACCTACACTACAGTACTATACATGGGGAGTACTACAGTACTATACATTGGGAGTGCTACAGTACTATATATTGTATAGAAAACTATTCCATTTCTTTTAACGGAAAATACTAGCACATAACCCACCTTGTGGCTTCGCCCTACGCGAGTAATAAGTCACTCCAAAACGTTGCGATTTTGGTATGCTGAAAAGACCCTTTCGTATGAAGTAAGCAGAAGAATATTTGTTAACGGTTGGTGACCTCATGGGGAGCTGAACTATGGATAACCACATTAGGACGTCCTATGGTTTTTACTACATATGCAGTGATTACTCTCCTACATATGCAGTGCAGTTATGACTTGCGTATTTATGTTAGATAATGAATAGTAAATATACGATGAGGGTTTGCATGGTTACTCCTGGTTATGGATAGCCAGTTTGTTCTGAAATAGATTCCATTTCGCCCGACTAATTCCCGCTCCAAGATAATCCTGGACGGCCTGTGATTTGAAAGAGTAACGGTCTCCTAATAGAAGAGTGGTATTAGTAATCTACGGGGCACAGTATCGGCCTATTTCGTAGATTTATCTCTGAGCCATTGGCAATAATAGCCTCGTGTTCTCCTCCCTGCTCTCATTGAGTGTCAGTTCTAAATGCTGATCAGTTTTAGTTGTTTTCTTCTGTAGACAAAAAGAGGGCCATGATTACATTAGGGCTTGTTTTTATAAAAAATGTTTCGTGATTTAAGCATATATATATATATATATATATATATATATATATATATATATATATATATATATATGGACAAGTAGAAATTACATTTACTTAAAATGAATAATATAAAATATCGAATCAATCAAAAATATAAAAAAAAAATAATTAGGTAAATTTATTTTCATTTATCACACTGCTCTTGAGTTATGTCAATATCTGCTTACTTATGGCTAGTTACTATTTCGATCTGTTATTGGCTCTCAAGTTGTTGAGGATTATAACCATTATTATCTCCTTCCGTAAACACTACTTGATATGACATTAGCAGTTTGCTGCACTTCTTTACATCATCCCTCACAAAAGTTCAATAAAATAGTTTTCAAACAATCAGAATGCTTTCTGAAGTGGGATGTACCATCATTTTTAATATGACACGGTACATATGATTGGGTATTTGAAATGAACAAGTGGACTGTATTGAAATGAAGTATAATTATATTTAAACAGTATATAAAGATGGGGGTTTGGCTTATAAATGTTCTACAATCGTTTACTTGATGTGGCTGGATGCTGAGGTACGGTGGTCGGCCGGCTGCTACACTTCTCACCTCCATGTGTCCAGTAGGTCTCGCTGTTCTACTCCATGCCTCTTCCCATGGTAAAACAGCAAGAAAGGTGATCTTGAAGAGGATAGAGTTTTCGTCTACTTCTCCGTGTGGTTTCAGTCGCCTATTTTTTCTCCTACTATTAAATTTTGTGCAGACTGCGCCACCGTCGTACAGTGTTACCCACCTGGCTTCATGTACCCCATGAAGGGGGGGGGGAGTAACATCAATTTAGGGTGATCAACCCTAAACACTTTCAATAAATATCCTCTTCTTGTTCTTTCTGCTTCTTCTTGGGTCCGGGATTTCTGATATCTTAACTTGATATTCTTATATATCTGACAGCCTTTGTTGTTCGCTGGATGTCCTTCAAGGTACAAAGCTCAAACTGCTGAATCTCATTTCGGTTTTGTCAACTCACCGGATTTGTGCTGCTCTCCACTTTTCACACAACGCGGCAAATTATAACAGTAAGTCCTGGTGTGGCCATATGCCTGATTGTTGTTGCAGCATGGCTTGACAGTTATCTGTTGAGTTCTTACCTCTAAGTAGGTGGGGAAATGATACACTATTGTTTACTATTCTTGAAGGGTCTCTCTCTCTCTCTCTTCTTGGCCTTCCTGCTTCATCTTGAATCCGGTTTTTCTGGTGTCTGGATTTGAGATTCTTGTAAATTTGGCATCCTTTGTAGTTGACCGAGTATCCCTCCAGGCATAGTGCACACAGTGCAGGATCTTGTATCGGTTTTGTACAATCCACAGATTTGTGCTGTTCACCGCATTTCACGCAACGCGGCAGATGGTGACAATAAGTCTTCGTGTGGCAATACGCTTGGCAATTTTGGCACTGCATGATTTCTCTTTTGGGGTATGATTTCTCGACTTTCACCATTGTGTAATATAATCTTGTGATATTGTGTATTTTCCTAATACCGAATGATGGCCCTAAATCAACGAAAAATAAAGGTAGTGGAACTTTATTTTTTACTCCAGGCTGCTCCTTATTCTCCTTCAGAACGTTGGTTACCTGACGTACTTAAAAACCAAGTGCCGCTAGTTCTTCTTTTATCACTTTCTTATTTCTACTCCATCTTAGCTCCAGATCTCTAGATCTCTCCAGCCTTAGCTGGTACGTATGAAAGTTCGCATTCGTTTCTGAGCGGTACTTCCCTATTATTCGGTAGGTTTCAGCAGTATCTGGAGTTATTTTTGTATATTGTATGACGTGGTGCCGAAGATATGACTGTTATAAATATTAACCTATACTTAATACTTTATATCGTCGATATTAATGATAACTATTAATCACCGCTCTAATATAATTATCAATTCAGCCCAAACAACGAGGATTTTTTAATTTTCACATTAATATGTACATCCATGAATCTTTGAAGATTTTGTATTTGCTTTTTAAGATACCTAATTACAGTTATTTTTCATATTTTCATATTCGATAATTAGCGTGTGTATCGAAGATATTGATGCTAGACTTGGCTGCAGGCTTCCTTCTTAAAGGGGTGTAGATGTTGTGAAACGTCTACTAACACTACACTAATCCTACGAGCCTCTTCTAATTGGCTGCATATTATGATTCGAGATGAGATTGATATAACCGGATTACGGCTGCTTACAATCTTCACGAAAGGATCCGATCAAGGCCCGCGGCATTTCCATAATATAAATATTTTGATGAGCGGGTAATTAAGCTATCACATCTAGGAGGATCCCAAACATGTCCAAAGGCCACCCTCCGCCATCGGCATTCGCTCAGCTCGATCCTCGTGTGGCGGCCGAGTTGCTTCAGTGTCAAGCTGCTGCGAGATGAATACATTGCTGTTTGTTGGTAGTATGAGAATATGAGTGTGGGCTTGAATAAACTGATGGCAAGCATGAATGGTAATAATATTAGTTTATGGGTGGTTAACGAGCCGAGGCAGAGGTGTGCTGTCGTACCCAACTGTATTCTGCACGATTCTAACCCTTAACAAAATCAATAGCGTTGTTCAATTTTTAGACTGTTTTTGGTTTGAGGCAAGGAATGTTGAATTGTCACCAGGCACATTGTATAATGCCAGCACAATATTTTTTTTAAATACATCAGCGAACAACTAATAATGAAACCTGCTTTTGTTCATTGCTACAAGGCACGTGACATCTCAGCCATCGAAGTAGTGACCAAATATTCATTCAGACCTAATAGTTTTTATTGTGTCTATAATATTATTTGGGAAGATACTCTAGGGAATGATTTCAAAATTCAAGAATATAGACTGTAATATTTAATTTATAGTGGAATAGCCAATAGTGGAAAATAAAAATCCTGGTAATATTTTGCACCTAATGGCGTCTCGTTCCTTCAATTTAGATTGAACAGTTTCTCAGCAGCGGTTGAGCGGCCACGCTTGATAAGGAGCCTACAAAAATATTGATGCAAGGCAAGCTCGATTAATTGAAACTTCGTTGTTAAAGTTTGACTATCGAAAACCAATGTTTTAACAAAGGGAAATAATTCTGATGTCCATAATAATCCATAATAATGGAGTGCTACCGCCGACTCTATGCCATCCATATTCTAATCCCTATCCCCGACTCTATTCCAATTTCCTATCCCGTACAATTCCCGAGTCTATCCCAATCATCCCGTCTACTCTATTCTAATCCTACCCCTAAAGAATGGGAAAGGTTCAGGATAGAGATTCCTGGATTAAGCTTTACCCTCCAAAAAAGTTTTTTTTGCCATATAGCCATCTAAGGACCAAGCGTATATCATTTTTCAACTTATTATCAGCTCTTATTGTCTTCCTTTTCTTATCAGCGCTTATTCTCTTTCTTTTCTTATCAGCCATTATCATCTTCATTTTCTTATTAGTCTTTATTATCTTCCTTTTCTCACTCATCTCTCTCTTTCGCTCGTGTGACCGTTTTTTCCTCTCTCTCTTCTTTTGCACTATAAGGAAAATTAATGATAGAAGACAGAACGAATACATTTTACGTGTTTTATAATTTTTTTATGTCTAGAAATTATTTTTCTGTAATAGGATTCCATAGGATAGAAAGGGACAGAGATTGGAATAGAGTCAGAGATAAGACTTCCTCTCCTTTCCCATTCTAACCCACCTCTGTCAAAGGCCTCCCGGTTTGGTCTTCCCCTTGGTCTTTGCCAATCTAATAATAACAAGGCCAAACCACCTCAGCTGATTCGTTTCAGTCTCAAGATAGGGTTGTGGGTGCTTATATATCTTCCAAATCCGTACATATCCCAGTAATGGCTAACTACATTTGGTTTTTCTGAAGCTTTGAAGATCACCCAAGTCTCAGAACCATGGGTAACGACAGGAGCTCGTGAAGCTAGTAATAATAATGGTTAATAAAGTTATATAATTCACCAATACTAACAATTATATACTTTCGCGATACTTATGTAAACTGCGTTATAGCATTTCCATGCCAATTATAATCTTTTCCATTTCAAATATAACTTTTTCTATTCCAAATGTAACCATTTCCATATTAAATATAACCTTTTAAAATTCGATCTGAATTGGCAAATTTTAAATGAAAAAGGTTAAATTTGATTAGGAAAGAATTACATTTGAAATGGAAAAAGTTCCATTCGAAATTGAAGTTGCAATTGGTTTGAAAATGCTATATTTGCTGATGCGTTTGAATACTACAGTCTATGCTCTCCAATAAACCCATATAGTATATAATTTCCAATATAGGAAATTATAGCATTGTAGAAGGATCTAGGGCAGCTTATACTATTTGTAGAACTGTCCTTCCGAAAGTAGAACGCCTGGTGGCCTCCCACAATTCAATCATTTAATGTTTTTTTGTCTTATCTCTTAAGGGTTGATTTTGGAATATTTTTCAGGGTGGTCTTCACTTTAATGTTCCATTCATAGATTTCATTCATTCAATTTAGTGGATCCTTTACTCGCTATAGATTGGTGGATTTCCATTTCAGTCATGCCTACCCCTCGAACCTGTTCCTCTAAGAAGAACCTTACCGTCCCCAAGGGGGCGACACATGGCCACGAAGCAATCCCGAGCGTGAGGACTAGCGAGCCTAATGTATTCGAGCTGGCTGTCACGCGAACATCTCCGACAGCTGTATTAACGCCCTGGCATAGCGGCCATCCTTTCATCTCCGATCCCACGCCCGTCTTCATTTGAATAACTTTATTAACCTCCTTCACCATTCATTGCTTCCTATCTGACAAGGGAAAAAGTAATAGTAATAGCAACGAGTCTTAATCATATTCTGGTACATTGAATAATAATTGGAAACGAATTCCTTCTCTCGAGCTAGGTTATATTTGTAAAGGGTTTGAAAATAAAGTGGTTGCGAGATTTGTGGTTATTTTCGTTGTTACCGGTAATGAAGAGTCCATTGTTCCAATCCAAGACGCTTCGTGGTCCTGTCTACCAGCCTGAAAACTGCAGTATAGAAGTGTGTAAAAATGCCCTTAGAGAAATCTTTAATTAAATTAAACTATATATAAATCTGAACCTTGAGGATCTATATGAATAATAACAGTTATATATTATTATTCGTCTCGAGCTGGTGATAGGGACACATCGCCTCCACGTTGATATCATTTTTATTGTTCTTTTTTGTCCCATTGAGGTGGAGATTCGCATGTGAGAGGAGCCGTATGCTGGAGACCTAATTCCAAAAGTTAGTGAAAATCGAGCGAGCAAGAAAAGGCAAAGAAGCCCGTGTGCTTGCGGGGCTGAACTCCTTATCTCGTTGCAGCCAACGACTTGCAGCCCCCACCAGGGTGGCCACGCCAACTACTGCAAGGTCAGAGTCACATTAGCAATCCCAGCTGTCATTGAAGGGGTTCAACGTATCATATTGCTAATTGTTTATTTGCTTGATTTTTTTTTCTAAGAGTGCACTTTCTTTTGTAGTTCGCGGGTATGTGAGGCCCCTGAGCTTACTGGAGGCAAATCACACCGACCTGTGATCGCGATCTAGTTTACCAGGATGTCAATAGCCTCCTAAGGTTTAGTCCATGCACGGTATGTTTCGGGGAAAGAAATACAGGTCTCATGCGCCTGCTGACTCTGAGTAGCGATAATCCATGGATCTAGACCGACTTGTCGCTGTCCTTGAACCTGAGTGATTCGGTGGAAAGGACACTGGCAGATTGGTCCGAAAGGGATCGACTATGAAGCGAAGGGTGCCCTGCAACTGCACCATGGAGAGCATGGTTCGTATCAACGTGAGGTTGGGTTACTCCCTTCTCCTGACTATTTGTGCTCCCGCAAGAAATGTACATCTGTAAGGAGACAACATCTCGCGGCCAAAGACCTTCATGGTATATAGTGCCAGGTGGGGGAATACCAGGTGCCAAAGGGTGGAGTTCTTCTTACTGTACAAGAATCAGAAGTATTTGGACGATTCTCTAAGCCCTCCTTCATTGTTTTTGCAAAAGAAGCACATCCAGTT
The DNA here is from genome assembly GCA_928085145.1 of Nezara viridula. Classification (NCBI taxonomy): domain Eukaryota; kingdom Metazoa; phylum Arthropoda; class Insecta; order Hemiptera; family Pentatomidae; genus Nezara; species Nezara viridula. The sequence goes on along the minus strand of OV725082.1, from coordinate 1,926,736 downwards.
TTAACAGATGAAAATGTACCAATTATGTAGTAATACAGTTTCTTCCGTTCGCTGACGGCACCGTGCAATCGAAATTCTACAATATCCCCAGAGCAAGTAGCAACTTCAGTAGAGTGGAGTGAGGAATTGATGAGAAAGGAAATTACTATTAGTTCCACAAAAAAAGCAAGGTTCATCAAGTTGGTATAACTCAAGTGGATGTCCAGATTATCTGTAGTGGAAGAGTTGATGGAGGTGGTGACAGACTTCACGTATCTTGTTGGCACGGTGATCAGTAGATCTGGTAAGGAGGATTTGTAAATCTGAAGTAGAATCTCCAGGCTAATTTCGTTTACTACTAGATCTATAAAGCGATTACGAAAATCGCGCCCCGACGCCAAATTTAACATCAATATATTGTCCAAACGATAAAAAAAAACTATAATATAGACATCAGTGGACACATTTCCAAGGCCGAACAGAGTTTTGATCTGCACGATAAAGTTTTTTTTTTTATTAAACGCCTCTGCCGTTGGCTATTAGGCCATAAATACGATAAAGTACTTCGATATATCTCATACCATAAAGACTATTTTCAGAGATCATGATGATGGTGACTTTGTACTACAGACACTACGCCAAAGGCGCACAATTCTGGTCTACAAGAAGAAAGGAAATGTCAGTAGCATATCTGCATGGAGACCCATTACGGATCATTTGATTGTGTGCCGAATCGTTGAGAAGGTTCTGGACTCAGAACTGAGAAAACACACCACCTTCAGTCAAAATCAGAGAGAATTTATCATGAGCCTGCCGGGAGCACAAGAATCATCGACACGTTTCTAAAAGATGTCAAGAATAGACGTAATGATTGCGCCTAGAGCCAAGGGCAGTTTAACCGGAGCTACAGGTAGGATAATTAACTGTTTCTAGAGGATCCTTGCTGAGATATGGTATAGCCGTAAATCCACAAAAAAAAAAAAAGTTTGCTTAATAATTGATAAAGGAAGGCTGTAACAAACAAAGCTCTTCCTAGAGAACGGAAAAGTCACATAATCATCAAAGGTTGGTAAAACTATAAGTATTAAGGGTGCACTTTCTCGAGAGAGCTAGTACTGAATAAGAAAACGGTGACCAAATTGAACAACAACTTGGGTAAATTGGTGAGCTCTTGCCTTTGAAAAACCAGAGCTGAAGATGAACGTTGTCAACCAATACGTGTTCCCGGGAGCTACCTATCCTCTCCAGACGGTACACCTTACAAAGATAGGTCCTGAAATATTGGAAGGAATTGATACAAATATCCGCAGGAGTATCACGCTCTCCGCTAATACATGAACGGCGATGTTGTCCCGAGGAGGTATTGAGGATTGTGGCTGATCCGCTGTCAATGCAGCATGATCCATTGCCCAGCAAGCTGTCGAATGTACCGGATGCCCTGTTCCAGTTCTAGGCCAGTTCAATTTGTAGTGGATCAGGGCCACCGAAGCGTGAGAGAAAGCTCTACGGCAGTTGCTAAGAGAAAATGGTTTTGAAGCATGGGCCAGCTGTAGGTGGCAAAGCGTTGCAGTTCGCCATTTTAATGAAACTCCGAAATCCAATAAATACATATGCTAGAAACAAGTACTTGCTGAATCAGGATGGTCTAACGTCTTACGATCCAACATAAACTAAGCACTTTTTTGTGGAATTCCAGGAGCCAGTAAACAGTCGAAAATAGTTGGGTCTCTCGTAAATGCGAGAAAGGCTGATACATCAGCCCATGAGCTGGAAAAATGCCCTAACAACTCCCTCCTTATAACACGCTGGCACCAAAGAGTCAAGTTCGAGTCGATGGGGCTCCTTAGAGGAAATCAGTTCGAGTCGATGGGGCTCCTTAGATGAAATCAGTTCGAATCGACGGGACTCCTCAGAGGAAATCAATTCATCTACTTTCACGAGTTCTGTTGTATTGACAGTGAAGCCTCTACCAGATATTCGCAAATTGTCGGATTTCCCAAGACAAGAAGGACAGCGCTGATCGTGGATCCAACTGTCCGCTTTGAGAGCAATGACCTAGATCAGGCGGGTGAAGTGGAAAGGAAAAGGAAGAAATGTATTATAAATTAAATTAAATGAAATTATAGTTATGCCAAATTCACATTGATTAGTATGCTTTGTTCAAAACAAAGCTGTGTAGTATGCCATGTATAAACTATGGCAGCATTACTTTTAATAAAGTATTTCTCTCTCTATCGGTGAAATGGTGTTAAAGTAACGAACGTTAACCTACCCAGCGTTGCGCATTCGTTACTTTAACATGGTGCCGACGATATGATAACAGTGGTCGTTCGGTTCTCAATCCAGGAAGGCGAGGAGGTAAAGGCGAATTCCGGCGCTGTCCATCACTAAGCTCGCCGTCACTAAATCACCACTACCAAGCTCATCACCAAATTCGCCATCACCAAATCACCATCAAATCAAATTCATATCAACTTCACTGTGAGCCATTCGGTTCACTATTCACCATTGTTTAACAAACAACAGCATTTTTTTTTTTTTTTTTTTTTTTGGACTAACATATATCTATCCGCACCTGTCAATTATGATTGACAATCAGCAGATGTGCTGGCTTAGTAATGAGAGAAAAAAAAAATAATAATAATAATAATAAATAAATAAAAAGGCTTGATAGGCATGAGGAATAGCAATACCCAGCGGTATCCCTTCCATGGCTTTTACTTATTATAACATTATTTCAGCAGATCCCTCATCCAGACCCTTTTCAGTCGTCTTCTGGAGTTCTCGGGCATACTAGTTGTGGCCATTTCTTTTACCAGCTGGTTGGAGTGTCCGTTTAACATGTTATGAAATCGTTTGTAGTACGTTCGTATGTGTTCGTTAACTGTCGGAACGTGTAAGTCAGTGTGTAAAGTGTGGTTGTTTACGTACCATGGTGCTTGAGTGATTAGTCGTAGTATCTTAGACTGAAAAGTTTGAAGTTTTTTTATGTGAGTTGGTTTTGCAATTCCGTATATTTGTAGTCCGTAAGTCCAAAGAGGTTTTAAAAGATATGTGTAAATGCTTAGTTTCTGTCTTGCTTTTAATTTGGAATGTCGTCTTAACAGTGAATGTAACAATTTTAATCTTAGATTTAATGTGATTCGTTTTTTCTTCACATGTGGACCCCATGTCATTCTCCTATCGAACGTAAGTCCTAAGTATTGTACTCTGTCTGTTTGTGGAATTGGTACATTGTCTATGTATACAGGAGGGCATGTTTCTGGTCTTAGAGTAAATGTGATGTGCTGTGACTTTTGATAATTTATTTGAGTTTTCCAAAGTTTACACCAATCGAGTATAATCTGTAAGTGATGTTGTAAGTTAAGGGATGCTTCTGTAGGATTGTCGTGCCTGGTAATGATAGCAGTGTCGTCTGCGTAGGTTGCTGTAAGAGTGTGGATACTTTGAGGAATGTCGTGTGTGTATGTGATGTACAGTAGTGGGGCAAGGATTGATCCCTGAGGTACGCCAGCTAAAACTGATCGAATTGAGGATAGACCTTGACCATGTCGAACGGAGAAAAATCTATCTGAGAGAAAGGAATGGAGAATTAAGTAGTAAGTATGTGGAAGTATGGTCTTAAGCTTGAAGAGAAGCCCCTGATGCCATACTTTGTCAAACGCTTGGGCGACATCCAGAAATACTCCGGTTGCATATAGTTTTCGCTCTAGTGCTGTCGATATGTAGTCAGTTACCCTGTGTAATTGTTGTGTTGTTGAATGTAATTTTCTAAACCCGAATTGATGGTCAGGAATAATCTGTCTGTCTGTTAGTATATGTAATAGTCGTGGGTACAACAGTTTTTCGAATAACTTAGAACATACTGGAAGTAAACTAATCGGTCGATATGAAGAAGGATTGTTAGTGTCTTTGTCTGGCTTTTTAATCATGGTTATGTGTGAGTATTTCCATTGTATAGGAAATTTGGTGGTCCTGAGAATGCAATTGAAGATTGTGGTAAGAAACACTAGAGCTTTCCTTGGCATTTGCTGGAGCGCCTCAGCAGTTATCAAGTCATGACCAGGGGTTTTTCTTTTGGGCAATTGTCTAATTTCTTGTGCAACTTGTGATGGTGTGAAAGGAGGTGGTGGTAGTGTGAGCTGTAACGGTATGTCTAAGTTATTATGTACAAAAATATCGTGTTCTGTATTAATTAAGTCTGTATGTGGTTTGAAAACAGTGGAAAGGTGGTTAGCAAAGAGTTCAGATCTTTCCTCGTCCGAAACAGCCCAAGAACCATCCTCTCTTCGTAGGGGTGCTGACACCTCACGATGCTTTAAAAGATTCCTTGTATGTCTCCATAAACTTCCATCGTCCGTCGAAAGGTTGTTAATAAAATTGTCGTAGTTTGTGCTTTTGAATTTTTGAATATGTCTTTTGAGTTCGTTGTTCAATCTGTTAAAAGTTTGTCTGTCTGAAGGAAGTCTATTAGTCTGCCATACTTTACGTGCTTTTCTCTTTGCTCTGATCAAGTCCCTTATGTACATAGGATAATGGGGCAAGTTCGCTGCTTTTTGTGGCCTGGATGTTGATGAGGCCCATGCTGCATCTTGTATGCTTTTTGTGAATTTTTCAACAGCTTCTTCTAATTCCTCATGATTTTTAATTGAACCTGGAACAGAAAGATTGGTGTTCAAATGGTCTCTATATGCGTCCCAGTCCATGCAGCCTTTTATGAGCCTAGGTCTTTTTTCTGCTTCGGAAGGCGCGTCGAAGAGAACCATGTGCACTGAGGAGTGATCAGAACAAAGATCAGAGCTTGTATTGACGGCAAATGGTACGGTTCTTAGTCCTTTTGTTATAAAGAAATCAAGTAAGTCAGGAGTTTTGCGTCTGGAGGTGGGCCAATAAGTTGGTGAATTTGGAGTTACAGTGTCTAATGAAAGTTCATGGAGGACAGACCAGAGATTTCTGCCTCTTGGAGTAGACAACCTTGAACCCCAGCCTTGATGCTTAGCATTATAGTCTCCACCTGCGATGAAGCATCTTCCGAGGCGTTTGAAGAACTCAGAAAACATCGTGGGTATAAGCTTGTACCTAGGGGGACAGTAAACTGAGGCAAATGTTATAGTGTAGTGTTTAGTGTATAGTGTTATTCCTGTCGATTGGATGTCGGGTGTAATGGGTAAATCTACGGGATTGTGTTTCAGTGAATTTTTAACGAGTATAGCTGTTCCTCCATGTGCGGTTTTATCTGGGTGATCAGTTCTATAAATTGTGTAATCCTGAATGTAAATTTTTGATCGAGATGTCAGGTGTGTTTCTGTAATGAGTGCTACGTCGATCCGTTTTTCGTGCAAGTATGAGTCGAGTTCAGTACTGTGCTGTTTCAGTCCGTTGGCATTCCATAGAAGAACTGACAAGGAGCCTACAGTTAAATTATTGTTGGCCATAATTTGGGCACCAGACCTGTGTAACCTGTGACAGTTGTTGAAGAAGAATGAAAAGGGGCTGGATTAGGTTATTTAATCCATTAATTATATTAAATAATTGGGAAGAGCCATTATCTACCGGAGGTATCGGTTGGGTAATGCCTCTCCTCGTACCTGTACATGTTGTCTGGTTCGGGGGTGCTGAACTAGATGATGTTTGATTTTGTTGTTGCGGAGGTCCTGCGATGATCTGTGGTTCCCCTTGGTTGTGACGTTGCCGCATTGGGGGGAATTCATGCATGCCTGGAGGTCCCTGCGCTGGCTCTGCTACTGTGGAACGCTGAAGACGATTTCTTGCATTGCGCTGAACCCTGAGGTCTTTCAGCGTCTGGCAACCTCTGTAATTAGCGGGGTGCTGACCGGCACAGTTGGCGCATTTCGCGGGAGTGTCTCTGGTTTTCAAACATGAGCTGGTTTCATGATATTCACCACACTTTACGCATCGTGGTCGATGGTTGCAATAAGTTTTAGTGTGCCCATATTGCTGGCACCGAACACACTGAGGAATATTTCTCTTTTGACGCGGTTCCTCAATTTTAATATGTGAATAATATAGAAATTCAACATTAAAAATTTCTTCTCTAAATGTCTCTTTTGTAATGTCCACAAAGAACATAGGAAGGGGTTTTTTAAATCGAGATATGACGTTAACTACATTGGTGGCTTCGTAACCCAATTTTTTAAATTCTTCTTTAATGATATCGACTGGTGTTCCATGGTGAAGATGTTTAACAACAATCCTTGGACATTTGTCCTGTGGAAGTTGGTAAGTATGGAAGTCGGCACCTTTATTTCGCAGGCTAGAATTTAATTTTCGATAAACGTCAGGATTTTCTGGGTACACAGTGACACCTTTCAATGTAGACTTCGTTTTAAACATATTAGGACCCGTTTCGTTTTCTAGAAATGAGATTAATGCATGGTAATTCTCAACACCGTTTATAAAAATTGGTGGAGTTTTATCGTTTTGAGGCGTTCTTCTAACTTCTTCTGTTTGTAAATTAGTTATGTTGGTTAGAACCTGAAAACTGTTCGAGGTTGGGATAGATTCTGTCGGTCGTTTTTGAGCTCTTGGCTCGCTCGAATCTATCATAGGTCTTTTACGACCAATAACCAGTTCCCAGGAGCCGTCTTCATTGTTTATATCACTGTTTTTAAAGTTCATGTTACTTACCTCAGTTTGAGATGATTCCACCATTGTTGGCGGTGAAATCCGCTCAATTTTTGTTTGGTGTTTTGTCCTTAGCAATCTTGTCTTGATAAAACACTTTTATTACACAAAAATTAAGTATGTACACTTAATTAACACATTTTTTGGAAGACAAAACTAAATTAACCTTTCACCTTATTTAACATCAACAGCTGTTCCATTAAACACTCCAACAGCATTTTTAACAAATAATTCAACATGCTATTGAATTAGAAAAAAAATGGAAAACATATAAAATATTGATATCATTTACAAAGTTTCGAAAATGATTTAATATCATATTTTAATAAATAAATAAAACAAATAAACAGAACAATAAATAAATAAAATTAATAAACAAAACAATAAATAAATAAAAAAAGTAAACATAATTTTTTTATTGCACATCCTAACCATTTTTCATCCTTATTTAACTATAAATTTTTAAAGATTTATAAAATATCTAGGATGTGGAGTAAAAATTCCCTAGTTCAGTACCGGTATAAATTATTTAAAAAATGTTACGTTTATAAAATACATTTGATTTAGTGTGTTATCAGTTAGCTTGCCCTAGCTATTAATTAATCAAAATAATACGGCTGCTGAACGACAAGCCCATCTAATAATACTGGCATGCCGTCCGGTCCGAATAGAGATTAATAGATTGGCCCCACATAGGCCAACCTGTGTATATTTCATGATTAATGGATCCAATCTGGAAGGTTTTGTAAATATAACCAATATTTATGTAAAATCTATTTCCATACCTCATTGAATTTCTTGTTTGTCAGATAATAGGCAGAAAAGTGCTTGCAGAAGATATATGGCCTCTGTATATAATGTATTTGAATACTTTTTTTTTTTTCATATCTCCAATAATTCATTATATGTAATAATCTGAATTATGACTTATCACAATAGATGCGTCAAATTCCTTTTTTTGTAACTGTCTTACATTTTAAGGACTAATCGTAATTATTAAGTGTTTTATATTTTGTTGTATACAATATTTTATTTGAAGTTAACAGCAAGGAGCAGAATACTGAGAGGCATAAATTCAAATTTAGCTAAATACTAGAATTTTTTAAATTCAGGATTGGCCAAAACAATATACATACAATGCCATGTTATTAATATCACAGCTACACAATTGTGCTTTAAGAATTTGTACTGGAGCATTGCCAACCTCACCAGTAGAAAGCCTGTATGTTGAAGCAGATGAATCTCCTCTCTATCTGAGAAGGTTGTATCTAACCCTAAAGTACGGTCTCAAAATTAAGACATGCCCAAAACATACATTTAATAAAATACTATTTCGGGAAGAATCAGACAACAGCTGGGGAAAACATTTCGTAGAAACATTTCTTGAAAATGTCTCAGAATGATAGTTAGAATCTGTTTTGGACGTCCATTTGGACGTTGGACATTATTATCCCCCCCTTAGATCCATACCTCGCCCGTTATAGAGAACTCGATGGATGGCTCTCTAAAAGATACGCTGCTTCCTATCGAAGCACAAAGCCTATTTCTGGAAATAATGGAAGAACATAAAAAATGTAATGTCATTTATACTGATGCTTCAAAAGTAAACAACGAAATAGGATGTGCTATTGTCAACTCTCAAATAGAAAAGTACTTCAAACTTCCGCAGATATGCTCTGTGTTTAGTGGAGAGATGATCACTATTAGAGAACGGAGAGTAACAAATGGGCGTGGTAACGGACTCAAAGAGTGCAATTCTAGCCGTCGAAGAGAGAACATCGACAACCACTCTAGCGAGATCTATTAAAAATATCTGGTGGAAACTGACGGAAAAGGGAAAGGAAATAATATTCATGTGGGTCCCTTCACACTGCGGGATTGTCGGAAATGAACAGGCAGACAAAGCAGCAAGTATGGCGAGAAGGCTATAATTAACGAAATCCCGATAGAGGATGTTATATATCATATAAAAAAAATTGCGGGTAGTGTGGCAGAACGCATGGCAACAAAAAGAAACCAAATTAAAAGGAATGAAAAGCCTCTGTTCCAAATGGAAAACTAGCAACCGACTCTCCAGAAAAGATGAGACACTCCTCTGCCGCTTAAGAATTGGGGATTGCGAACTTTCTCATGCTAAGAGAGATTGCCTACTTACTGAGAGGACTAGACCCACCGACCTGCGAGAGCTGTAAGGTGCAAAGAACTGTCCAACACATCATTCAAGACTGCCCGCTATTTCAGAATGTAAGGAAAAATCTCGATATGGCTCAGAGCCTAAAAGAAATCCTCAGCGACAACGAAAACGCCGTGGAAAAAACCTTACAATTTTTAAAAATAATAAAGTTCTACAGTAGAGTATAAATAGCAAGTGTTGCCAATGACCCAGCAGGGTAGAGGCAACAATAAAAACAAATAAATAAATAATATCTCAGCTGTTGTTAAATACTACATTCGGACTTATCAATAATTATGCCTTTTATCCCTATTTATTTTATGATGCGGGATGATTGAAACAAACGGATGAGCACCTTTTAGGCTATAACGTACTCTTTTCAATGTCTTCCTGAATTAATTAAAGTTCCGTTCTTTGGACACACCACTGCGCCAATCTCTAACCTTTTTCGCTGATCAACAATGAAGGTAGATGAGAAGGAGTTGATGGTGGGGTGCGCTCAAATAAATATTAAATTAAACCAATATCATTATCGGTTTGATTTATTATTTATTTGACCATACCTCCTCGATCAACTCCTTCTCATATTATATCAACGGTCAACCATCTCTACATCATAATGAAGGTAGATGTTATTTGTATCCCCTTTTTCTTTGTTTTAATAAAATATGTGGGTGCCTAATACTTTTGACCAAGACTGTATGTATAAAATATATATATATATATATATATATATATATATATATATATATATATATATATATATATGTATATTAAAAAACATTCTAATATATATATATTGTATATATATATATATATATATATATATATATATATATATATATATATATATATATATATATATTAAAAAACATTCTAATATATATATATATATTTTTTTTTTTTTTACCCTCCAAAATGTTTATTGAAACAATAACATTCTAATATAATTTTGATGTAGAACTTTATTGGCAATAAACCAAATTAATATAGTGGGACTATAGGTGACAAATATAAAATTAAAATCAATGTGTAAATTTGTTGTCTTGTGGCAGGAGGGTGACCTGATTTCATCGGGTCTCGTCCTCGTTTTCTTCTCTTTAATTAAACTTTACGACCAGTTTTCGCTTATTTATTCTCTAATTTATCCTTGTATCCTCAGATGAATTTTTATTGCCGCCTCGTCTATTTGAGGTTTCCCTTCTTGTTGAAAAAAGATTCGAGTCGTTTGTCTGTCTAGGAGCAGCAACTTTGGACGATTCCCAAACTATTACTTTAGACATTAAAGCAGAAAATAACCAAGCTAACTAGCTGTAGCAAGCTATAGAAAAGGGATCCCATTTTAAGCATTCTGTTTATTTTGTTTTTTCAACGTTTTGTTGTTTTATCAACCCTAATGGACAATATTAAGTAGTTGGACTTAATAATGTACCCAAGCTTAAAAACTTGTTTTTTATGCTTCTTTCTATGATAGTTGAGAATTCTATTTTTATTAATTATCTATTTGGAAATAACAAAATATTCCGTAAAAATTTTCAACGTTTTTAAATCACAATTTCGACAATTAGATGAACATGAAATTGTTAAATTAAGAAGGAACCAAAAGTTCAAAATTAATATATAATAAGATGTAAAAATGGTTCACGATTTTACATATTTCTTTTAAATAGATAGTGTTTATCTTTGTTTTGTATTAATAGATTATGTGACTATAAACTTGAACAAAATATAGTGAAATAAATAATCGTTCTGCCCAAAGAGGGGATTAAATAATGAATTTTTCATATTTAGTCAAACCTCCCAATCCCTCCGAGCTATTTCACCTTTCCAAAGGTCTCCTGAAGCTTAGGATAAACATATTTTGCTGCTATATTCTTCCTCCTGTCTTCATTTATTAAACAATATCGTAGCTGTTAGTTGGAGCAGGGTTAATTGATATCGGGAGAGCAGCCGCCAACAGCGAAGGGATCATGCCTCGAGCGGAGGCAGCTGACTGCCATGACGGATCGCTTTCGTATGCTGTCTCTAATAACAGGGGTCCAGCGGCTGAGGGTGATGGATCGTGGAAGCCAACTTTCGGTAGCAGTCGGTCCGCTACCGGTCCTTCACATTCTTGATCGCTTGTCCCCGACGTGTTTCGAACCCGGCTCCGGCAACTATTTAACTGAGGTGCTTCATCGTTGTTTATAAAAACTAATCGTTAAAAATAAAAACTTTAAGTGATTTCAATCAAAATTGGCATTTTATTAAAGCTGAATAGTCGGAAAACAATAAAACACGAACAAATAATTAATTTAGGTAATAAAAATACTAGTAAAGTTAATTTATTCAATTCATTGAAACTAATGTTGAAAATTAAGTGTCGTTTATAAATAAACGGCCAATGCCTTGAAATGAAACCTCTGGACAAGCAATATATAGGTAAGGAATATAATGGCCTTCAGAGGAAGCAGTTGTTAGGATCTGGGATGTAATTAGGTCGTGTCCAGGAGCTTTGCGGGAAGAAACCTGTGTATGATATTGGATATTTCTTATAATGGAAGAATGGAATGCTTGAGATGGAATGGTCAGTTGGAGTGGGATATCCAGTTCTGTTTCAATACACTCGAGGTGGATTGGATTTAGGATATCTGGATGTGGATTAAAGATTTCGAAGAGGTGCTGAGCAAATACTTGAGATTTTCTTAGTATGTTAAACTCAAGTTACGTATGGAAGCGTGTTCTTATCTTTCGGGCGAGCTCGGATGAGCTCGGGTGTGCTCGTATTCCTTTGGTTCCTCATTTACTACTATTCTCCGTTACGATCTCTTATTTCTGCTTTAGTTAATTATCAAATTATTTCATATTTTACATTTATCTTTCTTTTATATTAGAGATTAATGTGGAATAGTCAATTGTTTCAAATAAAAAAAATTTGAAGCTAATATCAAAAATCAGCCATTTAAGCCCTGTTAAAAAACTTCGATAAGAATAAAAACTACATTTTATTTTAAACTGCTTAATTTTACATTGATATGATGAATTTAATCAAAATCTTGAGGCGTTTTCGAGAAAATCGTAAAAATGTTTTTATTCCATTATATAAAGTGCCACTTCCGGTTAGTTGCTTTTGACGAAAAAGTTGCTGTAACATCCCTAGCATATAAAAACCCTAAATATGCAATTTCACGTGCGTACAACTTTTCGTTTTTGAGCTAGACTGTTAACACACACTCACACAGATATACACACACAAACCATTTTGCGGGACTTGGTTATTTGGACTCAGGGTACCTCAAAACGTATTTCCGTTGAAAACTGAGATTCGAAAATTTTCACGATCGCAATACTTAACCTTACTATATATTTCATGCATAGGTAAGTGAAAGTCAAAAATTGATGATTCAAATCAATATTGAAGAAAATGTCGGAATTATCATCTATCTTTTAATGTGATTATGATGACTAATTGTGATAATTAATATAGAATGTTTTATTGTATTCTTAGTATTATAACTCCGGTCAATTCTGAGCTTGCCAACTCCTGTAAACTTCAAAATATAGATTATAGAAAAAAATAAAAGGGAAATCATTTCCATCTTTGAAAATACTTGAAATTTTCATTTATTTAAGTGTAACATTAGTGGCGCTTTTTCACTAAAGATTTTACGATCGAACACTGCGGCGAGCTAACATTAGGAAAAAAAACAAAAGCTAAAATTTTGAAGTTTCACTGCATTAACATCAAACTAATTTATCATTTTGAAGTTTCACTGCATTAACATCAAACTAATTTATCATTTTGAAGTTTCACTGCATTAACATCAAACTAATTTATCATTTTGAAGTTTCACTGCATTAACATCAAACTAATTTATCATTTTGAAGTTTCAGTGCATTAACATCAAACTAATTTATCGTTTACTTCTAGTGTGCCCTAAGATAGCTTAATCATAAGTTTTTAAATATATACATATACAGTAGTTACCACGTTTCAAACAATTTTGGTCAATATTGAGGATTCACTGCCATACGTAACTAAGGGTCTCCCAGGTCTGCCATACGTAACCCGCAGCCAGCCTGGCGTTCACTTCTTGTCACCCGCAGCCAGCCTGGCGTTCACTTCTTGTCACCCGCAGCCAGCCTGGCGTTCACTTCTTGTCACCCGCAGCCAGCCTGGCGTTCACTTCTTGTCACCCGCAGCCAGCCTGGCGTTCACTTCTTGTCACCCGCAGCCAGCCTGGCGTTCACTTCTTGTCACCCGCAGCCAGCCTGGCGTTCACTTCTGGTCGGGCGCAATGACTGCACCCAGGTACTTGAAGTGCTTGTACTTTTAAAACTGTGATCGCCAATCTGCAGGTCATGGTATCCCAGTTGTTGGTGCCTGCAAGTTTTTAAATATTTTGTTTTTCCTTCATTTACACGAAGGCCCACTGCTGCTTCCCTTTCAAACTCCTCAAAAGCTCCTCCTAGCGCTACTATGTTTCTTGCCATTATGAGCACATCATCTGCATGTGCCAAGTGCTGGTGGGCGGGGTGGCCGAATGGGCTAACGCGTATGCACTGCACCGCCGTTGCCCGGCAACCTGATACATAAGACTTTGATAAAAAAAATAGTCACGAATTCGCGTCCCGGTGGCTGGAGGAGTTTTTAAATCCCCGCCCACACTCCCTAGCCCGGGAAAACCCCCGTATAGCCTTAAAGGCGAGGAATGGGAGAAAAAAAAATAGAAATATGCCAAGTGCTGTGTGAGCCGATCATAAATTCTTCCATTCGTATTGCCCTAGTAGCCTTTTCCAAGGCTAAATTGAAAAGGACAGGTGATAGAGGGTCTCTCTCTGCCTAAGTTCATTTACTGCAAGTTCTTCTGATAGCATACACTGTATTTGTATCTTCATCCTGCTACCATGCACGGTCAGTTTTGCTAGCCTAGGAGCTTTCTGGGGATTCCTATTATCGCCCCAAGCATTATCGTCAGTAATTCTTCTGTATCAATACTTTCGTATGCCTGTTTAAAATCGGTAAATAAATTATGGAGGTCAACGTGAAATATATATCCCCTTTCAAGAATTGGTCTTGAAAGGGGATATATATTTAGTGAGAATATTTGATCGATGGTTGTTCTTCTAGGCCTGAAACCACACTGATATTTTCCCACTATCTGTTCGGAAAAATTTATCAGCCGCCGGTTCAATAATACAGAGAATATCTTGTAGGCTGTATTCAGTAGTGCTATCCCTCGATAAATGCCACAAGATAGTTTGACGCCTTCTTTACGAATGGGAAATGTCGCTGCCATTTTCCACTCTTCAGGCATTCTCTCTTCAAACCAAACATCCCACGCCAATTGGGTGGGATACATCTTTTTAAATTATCCCCTCCATTTTTGAGCATTTCTGAATAAATGTATGTCATCAATACCAGGAGCCTTATTGTTCCTTAATTCGCCCATGATTTCTTCAACTTCTTCCTGTTAAGGCGGCTCTACTTCTTCATCTCTCGTTCTTCGTAAAAATCTGTTACTACATTCCTCTTTCTTCAGTTGACTCACAATAAGCTCTGTAGCTTTCCAACCGTAGTTCGAGGTCGTAGAAATATTTTATATTTGAAGGAAGATTTTACAAGGTAGTAGGAAGATCTGGGTCACAGTCAGCACCTCTATAACTACGTACATCTTTCATGTTTGTTGTATGTCCTTTGTGTACCGATATGTGGTCTATTTGGTTCTTAGTGTTACCATCTGCTGATATCCAGATTTCTTTAGGGATTTCCTTGTGCTTAACATGCGTACTTATTATCTTGTAGCCATTTTCTGTAGCAAAGTCTACCAATCTTGGTCCACTGTCATTGGAGTCCTGATGTTTGCTTTGCATATCAATAGTTGGTTTAAAAACTTCTTCTTTGCCCATTTTCGCATTAAAATCGCCCAGAATGATTTTTTCGTCGTATCCAGCAATTTATTCCAATTCATTTGTGAGGGTCCCATAGAAGTCCTGTTTAACCTCCTCTTCCTTTTCTTCAGTTAGGGCATGTTCACTAATTAAGGATATATTACAGAATTGCCCTTTTATCGAACTGCCCTATTTAAAGCATGCTTTAATGATTTTCTTATCATGAAAACTGTTCTAAAAACATTGTTTTCATCTCCACATTGTGTACCTAATCAGATCCTGAATCTCTACATTCTTCCATTTGCTTTCCTGAATTGCCACGATATCCACATTATGTTTATGCAGTTCCAATTCCAGATTTTTGGTTTTCTCTGGTTGGTTTAATCCTCTGAAGTTATTAAGGATTTAATACGCGGGAACGTTGTATTTTGAGTAACTACCACAGCCTATCCGACTTACTTTCAACCCAGGTTTTGACCAAATAATATCTAATTGTCTATTCTGACCAAATTATAAACATAACCAGTTTAATATCTAATTTTTAAAAAATATTTTTTTATTTTATTATATATGTGTAATTTTATGTTTTATTATAATGGGTCGTTATGAAATATGTGATAAATCATACAGTACCTGAACAATTAATGTTTACAATACAAACTACAAGATATGGATTTTAAACAATATATTTGTATCTATCGCGAATATTTTTACAATATTTATTTTACGTGAAATACTTATATTCCGTCAAATAATTATTTTTCACGAAGCACTTATTATTTAACATAAAATAATTGATGTAAAAAGAAATTAAGAAGTTGGAGCAGTAATGTTAAAAATATTTTGTTTATAGAGCATTAAATTTAAATAAATCAAAATGAAAACAGAAGTTTTAAAATATTTCTAACATTCAAATAATTACAATATTTTACATTTGATAGTCAAATAAAAAAAATGAGTAAATATATCATAGAGAGATTGATTTTTTCTAGTTCCTATAGATCTCTATGATTGTTTAAGAGTAAATGATAGATAATAGCAGAGACGTATTTAAAAAATTGTTAATCGATTCAGATTTCATCATATCACGTTTACGTTACAAGTAACTGAGAAATGTTCCATACCATACGAAGCGAAAAGTTTGCGTTCTAAATGTGAATTGAAAATTAATTTTATGAAAGTCTTTATACATATAAATTATTTTATTTTATTTATAATTATTTTAGTGACACAACAGTATGTAAAATGCTATCATAAATGAATATTTCACATATTCTCGCATAAATTCTAAAAAGAACAATTATTACCTACTAAAGAATTAAATTCAATATAACATAAAAATTAATATTTTATTATCATACTTTTAATGCATGCATCTTGTCGACTAAATGTGTTGACTTAAAATCGAATACCCTCAGAAACATAAGCAGACAGGATTTGAGCAGTATACTGCAGGAAGTTAGATCCGTCGTCCAAGAAACCTTCCAGTATGTATCCAGTATGTATCCAGTATGTATCCCTTGGAATACTTCTACTTAGTTGTCACGTGTTGACAAATACATCACTTGAGTGACGACATCGCTTCGCCTTCAGGTTTCTCCAGGGGATTCCAGGAATATTTGAAGATGAGGGGGATTCATTAGCCTCGAAGCCCAAATGTTGAATAGTCAATGAGGTCGCCTGACCGCTTTATTTTCGATTTTCAGGCGAAACTTGTCCGGCGGAGATGGTATCTTCCCACTGTCGTCACAGTAATTAGAGGACTGTTGCCGCACTAAGAGAGATCAGCTAATTAAATAGACGTTATCAAGGTATAGCTAACGCTAAGTGTTATTTCAATCTGCCAGCTAGTTCCACTCTCGAATTTATTCAAATTAATTGGCAAAATTAATAGCCTGTCCCTAAGGTGTGGTGATTAATGCGTGATTAACCTGTGCCGGGCCTCACCCTTCCCTCCTGGCTCCATGCTCCTTTGTCTCTATTGCACAAAATATAACTTTATATTATATTATAATATCACTCCTCCGGTGGAATCAACTTTACAGTACAATATTAGCGAAATTCGAATGGCTAGAAGAATTTTACACTAGCACAATACATTTTAAAAATTGTGTTATTTTATAATAATAACATGTAATAATAATAACATGTAATAATAATTTTATAATAATAACATGTAATAATAATTTTATAATAATAACATGTAATAATAATTTTATAATAATAACATGTAATAATAATTTTATAATAATAACATGTAATAATTCTAGTTATTTTGTCTCAATTGTTTGATTTGCTTTGATTTGCTTGATTTGATTCACCTCATTGTTCTACCGGATAAATGGATATATATATATATATATATATATACCTAATGCTCAGATAAAGTTTTTCCAGCGATAGAGTTCTGCAAAATGTAATTGAACTCGAAAGTACAAATCTTGTTGTGTCTCAAAATAAGTGCCTTCTTCCTTTCAAAATGAATAAGCAGGTAAAAAATGACTAAAATATACTTTTTGATGATTATACATAGAATTAATTATATCCAATTTAGAGGTTGATTTGAGTAAGGTGGTGCCAGCTAGCTTTCTTCGAGGGTGTCCCTAAAGACACCGGCTTTTCCTACTTTATCTAAACACAAATACAACTCGATTTAGGAAATGAGATATTTACCTATATATTTTTTTGTTTATTATTATTTATGATATTTAAAACTGTATTAGAAATAAAAATACATTAATTAAATGTGAACACAAGAATATAATAACATGAAACCACTTGTTGAGAAACTACCCACTGGTAGCACTCTCGCGAGAAGATGAAGATTTCGAGGCCATCTTTTCAGAAGCCTCGCAGGGTTATCAGGGATCGAGGAGGAAGCAAGATTAGAAATGAGAGAGTTTGGATGGCTCTGAAGTTTGTTATGGAAGGATAGGTATCTGGATTGGGCCAGGTCATGAACACTTAGGTCGTTATGGATGATTTTATTTGTAACAAAGTAAGGAGCATTGAGAATTTTACGAAGGATTTTGGATTCTACCTTGAGGAACACCAGCGGACTGGGAAAAGAGGGACGAGTAAGCATTATTGTGATTTACTTTGAAGTGTCTATCAGTTACGTAGGAACGGATAATGAGGAAGTATGTAGGATGTTGGAATTTACCGAGTTTGTAAAGCAGTTCCGGTTGCTAGACTCGATCAAAAGCCCCTATCAATTTTAAATTCAGATTCTGCCTAAGTCTTTGGTAAAGATTTAGGTAATTAATATGTGACAATTAAAATTATGTTAAGTATTGAAAATCATGTTATAAATGTATAGCACCATAATTAAAAATGTAAACGAAAATTTGAAGTGATGGTGTGCAAAATGACTGATTTAGGCAGCAAAATTCAAATTAATGTCTTATAAATGAATAGCATAGAATTATTTTCTTTTTCATTAAACCTACCAGCTAAATATTTTAATAATAATATTTTGTGGATAAGGCGCTGATGACCTGAATGTTTTGCGCCTTCAACATCAAAACAACCAATCAACCGGCCATTGTGGCAAGAAAATCTATCGGCTATTGTGGCTAGATATCTAGCGGCTATTGTTGCAAAATATCTATCGGCTTTTGTGGCAATATATGCTTGCATCATCTCCCCTAACTTTTTTTTCTGGTCTTCCTTGCCTCGCCTTTTAGGGGTGGCTATACGGGATTTTCCCGGGCCGGGAGGTGAGGGCGGGGAATTTTAAAATCTCCGTCACCGGGACGCGAGCTTGTGCTTTTTAATCTCTCAAAATCTGTAATCCGGTTGCCAGGCAACTCGCGGTGCTGTGCACACGCTTTGGCCTTATTGGCCACCCCGCCCCCTTCATCATTCTCATCTCCCTCAACTGCAATCTATTCATGCTTGCACTCTCTTTGGTGCTATAAAGCTTGTTGTCTGTTAACAAGTTGAAAACTGTTGATTATTAGTCCAGTGTCTGTTACTACGTAGGTACATTCACCTTAAAGGATTATGGATTAGTAAATTACAGTTCTGTTGGTGATATTCACTTTTCCACTGTGTTTGTATTTGAATCTGAAACTAAAATGATTTCAAATTTACGGAGTAATAAACAACATTAAATTACATAATAAATAACTTACTTTCAGACATCGTTCAATATGACGTGTATTTCACTATTTCATCACTATACATTTCACGCTTTTTATTTTCACCTACTATATATGTAATATATAGTAAGAAAAAGTATTGCGATCTTGAAAATTATCAAATCTGAGTTTTCAACGAAAATACTCGTTTTGAGGTTCCCTGAGTTCAAATAACCAAGTCCCACGAAATGGTCTGTGCGTCTGTGTGTGTGTTAGCACTCTAGCTGAAAAAACAAAGTCGTACGAAATTGCTTTACGTATTTAAGATAGGTATATGGCTTGGATGTGACAGTAAACTCGGTGTAATAAGTGGTCTTTAATATCAATCAGTTCTTATCACCATTATCACTTGTCACTTTGCTGGGCTTAAATGCCCAATCAGCATCTGATGAAGATAAAGCCGAGGAATTTGCCAAACACCTTTCCTATACTTTCGCTCCTCATCCAGAATCCCATCCCAGCCACACAGTAAAAGTAGAAGAATCCCTCTCAATACCTATCCCACTCTCCTTACCACCTAAAGCTGTTAATCCCTCTGAGGTCAAATACCTTTTACGGAAAATCACACCTCACAAATCCCCTGGATATGACCTTCTAACCCCACAGATCCTTCGACAACTTCCATCTAAAGCCATCACATTTCTTACATATATATACAATTGCATCCTACGAACTACCCACTTCCCTCTTTTATGGAAACATTCCACCATCGTCCTCTTCTTGAAACCAGGCAAACCTTCCAACAATACAGCATCCTATAGACCAATTAGCCTACTCCCAATCCTCTCAAAAATTTTTGAAAAGATCCTACTGAAACGAATCCTACCTATAATTGAATCCTATAACCTTCCTACTCATCAATTCGGATTTCGTTCCCAACATTCCACTGTCCAGCAAGGACTCCGAGTTGTTGACCATATATCCTCAACCCTAGAAAGCAAGCAGTATTGCTCGGGTGCATTTCTGGACATAGCGCAAGCTTTTGACCGGGTATGGCACGCCGGATTACTCTTCAAGCTTAAAATCCATCTACCACAGTCCTTATACCTAGTACTCCGATCCTATCTTTCCGACCGCTCCTTCCGAGTTCGCTGTGGCACCGAATTCTCCGACTGTTACTCAATTGAGGCTGGCGTTCCTCAAGGCAGCGTCTTGGGCCCCATCCTTTACATTCTCTTTACCGCTGATATTCCTGTCCATCCCGATACCCTCCTGGCAACTTTCGCTGATGACACTGCTATCCTTTCTTCCAACTCAGATCCTGAAACAGCGTCCGCAAACTTACAAAGGCACCTCTTCCTGATTGAACACTGGTGTAAGAAATGGCGCATTAAGGTAAACGAATCTAAATGTAAACACATTACCTTCACCCTTCGGCGTAATACCTGCCCACCAGTTTATTTTAACTCCATCCAGCTTCCTTTCTCAGATACAGTCCGGTATCTTGGCTTTCTCTTAGACAGACGACTAACATGGAATCCACATACTCGACTTAAAAGACAGGAACTTAACAGACGATATGGCCAGCTATATAGACTACTGAATAGAAAATCTAAACTTTCTGGCGAAAACAAATTACTGATCTACAAGACAATACTGAAACCCATCTGGACTTACGGACTAGAACTATGGGGAACAGCCAAATTTTCTAACATCAAACGCATTCAATCCTTTCAGTCTAAAGTCCTCCGTACAATAGTCAATGCTCCCTTCTATGTAACCAATAAAACCCTACATCATGACCTTAATATCCCATTTATTCTTGATCTTATCCCAGCCAAATTTTCCAAATTTCACCAGAACCTTTCTCATCACCCAAATCCCGTTGTACAATCCCTATCAAGCACCACCCATCCCTACAATCCCCTTCGTAGGTTAAAGCGGCAGTGGCCACGAGATCTTTTGTAAATATGGATATTTTGGAGTTCTAGCAATGGCCAGATTCTCCACTCAAGTCATGAGTGTCTGTGGCTGTAGCGCTCTTACTCATCCTCCGCTGGTTTAAAATACCAGTGAAGTGGCTGAGGGAGAAGCGTAGGGATCTCCTAGGCCTCCCTTTTCCCTCCACATGTGGAGGGGACAGGATTGGTTCGGAGATCACCTGGCAAATTGTAAATAATGTATGTTTTATATAAGGTGTTTGTTTTACTTTTATTTCTATTTTTATTTACTTATGTGTATATATATTTTTTTTTTCTTTACTCTTTTGTTCTTTCTTCTTATTCTTTTGTTATTACTTTATTTATTTATATTTTTGTGTATACGGTATGAATGCAATCTCTGAACTCTATTATAAGTGTCCTTAACTGTGACAAATTGTAATATTTCTGAATAAAGTGTTTTTAATAATAATAATAAATGCCCAATGTTCATTTCATATGCGTCTTTCTCTAAAGTTCCTTTAATATGGTTTATTTAAAAAAATTAATCATCTCAAATTTTTCAGAGTTATGAAAATATTCTAAATATATCTTATGAAAGAATTTGATAATTGAATAAAGGATAAAAAAATAAAAATTCTTATCCAGGTCGAAAATGAATCTCTGGAAATACTAGTGAGAAGGTATACGTATAATATATCGTTGGAAAAAGGAGAGTTTTAGAAAAAGCAACATCTAATATAGAAAGTTGTAGAAGATAACGGAGAGTGGCGGAAAAAATAGAAATAATCATTTTTGAAAACTAATATTACTTAACGTTAATCACATTTTTTTCAAAGAAATTAAATGAAATTTACTAACTAAATGTAAACTTTTAAAAATATTTTTAAGTTTGAAAAAAGTATTTAAAATCCACTTAATAAAGGCAATGCCATTGTTTAAAAAACTATTACATTGTATTTGTGTGAAATATCAAATTATTTCATGGATGTATAAAGCATATGTTTATAACCTTAAATACATTTACTGTAGTGTAATAACCCTAGATCCGATATTATATTTGAATACTTACGTATATATCGTCCGTTTATTCAAAAAAATCATCATGTAACCTTTTTGAAAATTTAATTAGTGAATAATTTGACGAATATTCCCTTTGTGATATTCCAACAGTATCCACTTCGAATTAGTGTCACAACTTATGACCTGTCTATGACAGACAATGCAAATCTCGTAATTCCATTTTAGTAAACTTTGCAATGGAAAATAACAGTTTAATAACTAATAGTCGTACAATCCATAATCAACGAATCCGACAATCCATATTCAACGGATTGTACAACCCATAATTAACCGGTGATATAATAAATAGGACTTTTGTTATTTTAATGGCATTTATGATTTGTTAGCTGTAAGCATTTACATTTAGCTCGGTTAAAAATGCCATTGAAAATTTTTATAATAGCCCACCATGGCCAGAAAATAATTTCTATTCAAAGTTGAAGGGTAAGTGAAAGTTGTGTGTTGTGCGCACCAGATGTATGATTTTTATGTTTATGTAAAGTCTAACATAGCGCGGTGGACCTCCTACAGAACAATGGTCGATAATGCTTTGTTATTGATTCAGGAATGTCTGAAATGTTTGATCTGTTGAAAACCGAAAATCGAATCCTGGTTTGATTTTCAGAACCTCCTTAGATAGCGGTAGAAAAGTTTGAAATTAAGTGGAGTTTTATTTACTTTTTTTTTTTGTAATAGCTCGATAATTTGTAATAGCTATTTTTATACAGAAATAGTTTTCATCAAACAGTTACCTATGTTGTTTTAAACACTCCTCATGTACCACGCGAAATTCATCTACATTGAGAAAAGACGGTGGTTGGAGCAGTAGGCGCCAGTCATTATGCAAAGACGCGGCCCGCGGCAGTCGCTATTATCGCTGTGATTAGTGTGATCTCGACCACCGCTATTAGTGCTCGCCAAGGTGTAGGGTGTAGCCACTTAGCCTCTCTGTAATCTTAGCGCCATTCTTAATAGCTGATCTGGGAGGTCGTCTGTGTCTTTGTTAGGCGGAAACAGTTTTATTTCATATATATAAGTTATATGTATATTTGTTTGTGTATCAGTGATGGCTAATTGTTTTCCCAGTATAGAAGAATATTTCATTATTTGTATAAAAAGAATAAACACTGAAATTAATGTAGTTTATAGCTAAATGACCTATACAAAACTAGATTAGTTATTTGAATATATATATATATTTAATCTAGATTTTGTGATTAAATTATCTCACGATTAAAGTGGAGAGAGAATGGATATTAACGAGTTTTTAGGACCTCATTGAATTGTTTACTCTAATGAGAACCCCCCAATTTCTGAGAATTATCAGTAATAAAAAAAATGTATGTTATCATAAAATTATGTCATTAAATAATTTTTAGACAGGTGTTAATTATTTGATAAAAAGTAGCCTCTTTCCATTGAACCGTTTGAATTGTAGGTTTTCAAGCAAGGCTCATTCATCTTGGACGGGAGGTTTTTATCTTCTGTAATTAGCTGTTTGAAATATAGTAAGGAGTCCTGTTGATTCAATACAGAAGCTATCAGATTAAGTACCACAAAATTGATAAAAGCCTGTAAAGGACTAGATCTGGAAATAAATAAGGATAAAAAATAAATAACCAAACATATGTGGTTAACAATGATCTAATAATAATAACATAATTATCTAATATTTTGTGAATGGACGGAGCCGATGAATACCAATCAAAATATAATGATAATCTATGAGAAAGTTGTGATAATTTATTTTTAGAACAGTTAGTACGTTGAGAAATTATTTTTAAGATGTTCTAACTTATCCTCTATCGTACATTTACTTAGAACAGTTTGTACGTGAGAAATTATTTTTAAGATGTTCTAACTTATCCTCTATCGTACATTTACTTAGAACAGTTAGTACGTTGAGAAATTATTTTTAAGATGTTCTAACTTATCCTCTATCGTACATTTACTTGATGACTTAGTTATGTCATATAATTTCTTCTTGTTATAAAAATATAATTGTTATCAGCTGGATCAGCTAAAAAGAAAATCGGGTGTTCATTCCATTTTAATAACAAATTTTATATAAAATTTAAAAAACAGGAAGGAATAAGTCGCTACAAGATTTTAATGTTGTTCTTAATAGACAGATATACAATGAATAAATGATCGGCGGTTATGTGACGCGAACGTTTTGTATGTTCGTTCAAAGTGAATTTATAGGCATAAATTTTAACGTATTTGTCTCATCTTCCCAATCAATAGATAAAAATTGATGTATTATAAAATTTAATTACATACAATATGAAAACTCATTCATATTAGTTTGAATTGAAAATGTTAGAAGCTCAGTACTAGAGAGACATCCTTAGACATTAATCCTAGCAAAGAAAGTATTTCATTGTCAACATAGGAACACCTCGGTTAAATCCGCCTATTCCTGTTGTGTTCGAATGTCAATAACAATTCTTCAAAAGAAAACATTCAATATTTTAATGGGTGGCAGGTTATAGGACTGTTTCCCACCTTTAATGTGTGGCAGGTTATAGGACTGTTTGCCCACCTTTAATGGGTGGCAGGTTATAGGGCTGTTCGCCCACCTTTAATGGGTGGCAGGTTATAGGGCTGTTCGCCCACCTTTAATGGGTGGCAGGTTATAGGGCTGTTCGCCCACCTTTAATGGGTGGCAGGTTATAGGGCTGTTCGTCCACCTTTAATGGGTGGCAGGTTATAGGGCTGTTCGCCCACGTTTGCGACTGATTAGCGTCCATCAACTAGATTAGCATCAACCGAAAGTGGGAAGATAGCATTAAGGCCGTTTCGGTCTAGGGCGGCACAGAGTGGTGCGAAACCTCGTTTTTGGAATAAAATCTGAAAGTTGAGGAGAAAGGAGTGAGGAATTGGGCCGGGTGCCTGAGTCCAGTGATGACCAATAGGGTCTTACAGGACCTCCGCAATAGAAACATCGTCTATAACTATCGATACCATTGAAATATTGAAACTATCGAGTGTACATATTTTCATTAAAACTATCAATATTTTTTAAAAAATCAGTAATTTTGAAATATGAATATCAATGTAATTATTGATTCTCAAGCACATTGTCACATAAAAAAAGTTGTCATTTTCCTCTTTAAATTAATTAATGAAAATATAATGAATTCTTCTTCGCTCCTTAGTAAAATTAATTTTCTTATTTCTGTCCATCTTCGTCATTCTAATTTTATTTTCCATTCAACCAGTTATGCCTTTCACTGACCAATAGATCCGTTCAGCTAATGCTAAATTATTTGCGTCCCACATAGATTTCCTTGAAAACTCGTGGCCGAAAAGATTCTAACAAATTTGATGAAAGTGAGTTTATACTTATAATAAAGTTATCTATGTTCCAAGGGAGGTTCTATGACTATAAGTTTATAGCCAACCTCCACAGGCGAGAGGGGTATATTTTTATCTAAAGATGAGATTAATATACAGTTCCTAGAACTTTCAGAAAACGATAGTTTGAATTTTCATTTTTTATTTATTATTTTTATTTATTGTATGGTATGAATGAGCTACTCTGCATGACTATTGATATGACTATACTCTGTCCTTGAATGTGACAGATTGTAATATCTCAATAAGGAAGTTTAAAAAAAAAATCATTTTTAAATGAAAATATAGAGACGATGTCGATAGTCTATAACATCGACTACATAAGTAGATGCCATCGAGGAAAACTATCGATATTTCGACATTATCGACTCTCGCTGGTCATATCATTGGTGGACACTGTAACAACACTGTAACTAAGCAAGTCCCAGGGATGTTAAATCCTCTAAACCGGGAAGCCATTTGTACAACAGACGTTTCTTGATGAGGAGAGATCGTTATGTGGGAAATATATTATAGGAAATATAATTTCTATAATTAACTTAGAGGAATCGATTGGAGAGGTCGATGTGTTATATTTCAAGTCAAAACCATTATATCACCTTTACCACCTATCCATTGTTAGCGATGACCCCAATTTCCTTATCTTACCGTATAATGAGTTTTCATCTAGAGATGCGTGGCGGCCTACAATGTCTGTCCCAGCAGAGGCCTTGCGCCCTTGCGGCCTGCTTATCCAATTTAAGGGCTACTGTTATCCTTCCAGCTAGTTCCAGGCCCATTGCACCATTGTGCCCTTCCGATGATTCCTCTCCTTAGTTCCAGGGCCCAGTGCACCATTGTACTCTTCCGATGATTCCTCTCCTTAGTTCCAGGCCCAGTGCACCATTGTACCCTTCCGGTGATTCCTCTCCATAGTTCCAGGCCCATTGCACCAATATACGTCTTATTATTATTTTGTTTGATTTAATTACATTATGAATTCTATGAAAAATAATAAATACCGTTGCTTATCACTTGTTATTTACTTAAAAAAATATTTACCCAAATATCTTTATTATATTAAAATATTGTTTTTGTTTATATAGTTTTATTTATTTTTATATGGTTAATCTTTGGCAATCTGTTTATATATATATATATATATATATATATATAAAGCCTGTCCCGTAAGTAGAGGATACTTTTATATTATCGATAGCAAATCTCAAGGGCTACAAAAAAGTTCAAACAAACAATGGGCCTCGTTTCAGCAGAAAAGCAGGAACTCTGCTTTCTTTCTTTTTAGTTAGTCATCTTTGCAGTTGAATAGGAGACGATAAATAAAGATTTATTTCATTTAAGTAGTCAAAAGATGCTTCACTGTAAATTAGAGAAAATTTACTTGAAGCGAAGGTAGAGTTTGTCTTTCTAAAACACATTTAAAGAGAAGAGAAGTTTTAAGCGGTTTAACTAAGCTAAGTTCTGTTCTTAAAAAAATCATAAATTATTTGCGATTTATTTTATCATCATCCAACTCATTTACAGATACGCACTTTTAGGAAAGCTTGCTCGTTTAATAAGCTTTAAGTCCACATTAATTAAGTTGGAGTTTATCACGAAATTAATCGAGATTCATCTCAAGTGTGTAAAAAACGTCTGCCAGGGAAGGTCAGTATAGCTTCCTCGCCGTTTTCATTTGCTAAAAAATATCTATGTTAAAAGGTTTAAAAATTTTCTTATGGGAATAAAATATTTTGGAAATTCAGTAATCCCTCAACATATGAGCGGGCTTGATATCCACGAGTTTTGTTTACCAGCAAATACTAAAATGCGAAAAAGTTCAGCATTTGCTGATTGAATATTTCATAATTCGTAATTAAAAAAAAAACAATTCCAGTGCACACTTAATATGTAACTCGCTATTGTTAGTGCAAATGAGATTTTTTACTAATCCAGAGTAAAAATTACTTTAAATTTACTGAATGTAAGATCTATTTGGACTTATGGAATTGAGCTCTGGGGCTCCACTAAGCCATCGAATTCCTCTCGTATCCAATCCTTACAATCCAAAATCCTTCGTAAAATCCTCACAGCTCCTTACTTCGTCACAAACAAAATCATCCATAACGACCTTAATGTTCCGTATGTTTCTTACCTGGCCCAATCCAGATACCTCTCCTTCCATAAGAAATTTCACAACCATCCTAACCCTCTCGTTTCTAACCTTGCTTCCTTTTCGATCCCTGACAACCTTCCGAGGCGTCTGAAAAGAAGATGGCCTCGAGATCTCCTTTTGTAAATACATTTTTAGATTGCTATCAGTGGGTAGTTTCTCAACAAATGATTTCATGCTTTTATTGTCTTTTTTTCACATTTACTGAATGTATTTTTACTTGTAATACAGTTGTAAATATCATCAATAAATAAAAAAAAATAAAAAATTTACTGAAAATTAGACGAAATCTACGTAACGGCAATAAGTATCATTCCAGTCACGTTTGGAATTGACAAAACATTACAGTATAAATTAAGTTTTTAAATAAAACCTAAAATTTTATAACCCCATAACAATATTGTAATAACCTAACTTCCACTCCATATGATCAATGCCTTCCACATTTCACTGCCATATATTGTTAACAAATATTTATATTAATTTTAATTATTAAATGGAATTAAATGAGATTTCTATACTGTTCTCCAAATTTCCTCCAAGTTTGGGTACAATCAAATGCGCCGTTTTCAAACTATAGTCATATCAAATAACACATTTCCTCATCTGAAAGCGGAGGTTGTTCTTTTTTGGAATATTAGATAGAATGTGATACAATTGATGCCTTCTTAATTTAACGTTTACCAATCCTTAAATTCAATCCAAATTTGAGCGAAATCGAATATGCGTTTTTAAAGATATAGACGTATCAAGGAAAACACGTCTGCGCATATATAAGAGAAAGCAATAGACAGAATTCATTAAAATTGACTCTACATTATTTTTTCACAAATACCTACCTTTATTCCAACTTTGAACCAAATCTAACTAGCCGTTTTTGAAATATTGGCATAACTACAATAATGCGTTTGCGCGTGCGTAAGCGGAAGTACTAGTGGAAATTTTCGATTTTTCATTAGATTTTTTTTTTAACCTCGCACAAATAAAATGTTCTCCTACCTTCGGTAGTCAGGATTCAATATATTTATATATATTTTTTTATTAAACTGAATTTTAAAATAATATATATTACAAGAAATATTTTATAAATACATAATCTACCTCCTGAGATATATGTCCAGAATACAGCGTCTACAGGAAAAGTAGAAAGACGTAGTTCCAAACCCAACAAACGTTTTTTAAAAAAAAAGTTTTTTTAACCTCTCGCCCGAATACAATGCTTCCCTACTTTCGGTAGTGAGGAAGCAAAAATTATATGATTTTTTATACTGTCACCTGTAAGTACCCGTGTTTTAAGCAAAAATGACTACAATCAATTGTTGCACATCTTTTACTGCTTGGTTTATACTTATATAGCATAACAAAGTAAAAAAAAAAAAGAAAGAAATGTATTTATACTAAATACTTTATATCTATAGTAAAAAAAATTAAAAATAGTTACTTTTCAAATATTTTAATAAAACTATAATTTCCACCCAGATCCCTATTATAGAAATTGATCCCTATTTTAAGTGGCAAACTAAATATTTCTAGTCCTGAAATTAACGTTCAAAATTATGAAATTTGCTGATTGCATGAATCTTAACATTTTCCGCTAATAAATTTTAATCAATGAACTTAATTAATAACAACTTAAAGCTCGCTAAATCAAGAAGTTTTTCTGAAATTGCTATATCTATAGTAGAGTTGGATGATAATAAAAACAAATCACGAAGAGTTTGTGTTTTTCTTTGGAGCATAACTCAGCTTAGTCAAGCCGCTCAAAAGTAATAAATAGATCAAATTCCGTCGTTTTGCCCACTTTTATTTCACCAAAAATATCTTATTCTTCTATCCTAAAAAATATCTGTAAATCGCGAGTACCCTGGCGGTTGAGCGTGATATCGGCCCTATCACCTCCCTGCACAACCTTTGTTCTTGAAACAGTACTTGCTCACATTAGTGCTGTGCGCCCAAGACCCTTCATGGGTTGTATTGGTACAGGTATTTTTTTTATATTATATTTTATACATATAAATGCGTGATAGAGAGTATGACGTATTGAATCTGATGATAGCGGAATTATTTGTGCCGACGTATCATTATCCTGTAAATATGCTAAAAGGCGACGAGACGTGAGTTTTATTTATTAAACATATAGTGGTTAATACTAAGGTGAATATTTAGACGACGGCGTAGTGATGGTAATTTGTTGCTTAGATCAACAACAATACGCAATAATTGGATTGAGGAGGCCGCAGAGGGTAAAGTATAGAGTGAGGACAGTGAAAGTGATTTATGGTTTTGGCATCGCTTCACCTTTGTGCCCTTAGAGAGAGGATAATTACCGACAATAACCCTTATCTTATTGTGTCCTGGCCCTAAATAAACATAATGGCTCCGGTATTAGTGCCCTCCGCTGTTGGGAGATCTAAGCACCCGATTGTTCACTATACAGGGTCACCTTGCTCACGGGCTGTAATTACCCCTCTTTATTGATTCTGTAGCTAACCTACGATAATAACAGTAATAATCATGGGATTGTATATATGTACATACATACACAATATATTGTATGATATGATACCTGTAGGTGTTTTTGTAACAGTAATTTTGCCCTACATTATAAATTACCTTAGTGCAGTTTCATGGATTTCGAGTTATATCAAATCGAATCTTTGCTCGTACTTTTTTAGAATTGTTGTCATTTACTCTTGGTTAATTTAATAAAAAATAAATATAATAAGCTAGCTATATTCCATATATATCATATATGGAAAATATATATATATATTTCTAAAATTAAAGGATTGATTCTTGTTTAATTTAGTGTAATTTGAAGTTGATATAAAGAAATCTGGTTCGCACAACACACAACTTTCACTTACCACTCTACTTTGAATAAATTTTATTTTCTGGCAATGTTGCGCTATTCTAAAATTTTTGAATAGCATTTTTGACCGAGCTAAAGCTTAAAGCTTATGGCTAAAGAAGCATCAATGACAATAAAATAACAAAAATCCTATTTCTAATATCAACGGTTGATTATGGATTGTACGACTATTAGTTATTAAACTGTTATTTTCCATTGCAAAGTTTACTAAAATAGAATTACGAGATTCGCATTGTCTGTCACAGATAGATCAACAAGATAACAAAAATAGATGAAACAGAGCTTCAAACTTTTACTGAGTATTAATACAGTCTACCACACTGAAGGGAATCGGTACTAGGGCTATAGTATTCATTCACACGATATGTACATAAGAGAGGAAGAAAAAAAAAAAGTATATATATATATATATATATATATATATATATATAAAGATAAAGTAATATACAAGATAATTAAAACTACAGACCACCCGAGTAATAACAAAACAAATAAAACACATTTACACCTATGTATAATATTTACATAGGCCCAGGGGACTTCGAATCATCCTTTGTCCCCCAACTGTGGTAGCCAAAGCAGGAGATCCCAGTGCTTCTCTCCCAGTCGCGTCACTGGTATAGTAAGCCAGTGGAGGCTGATGGAGGGCACTAGAGCAACAGACCCTCAGGACATGATTGAAGAATCTGGCCAGTGCCAGTACTCCAAAGATAAAACAAGTAATTGAAAAACGATGGGAAGTAGGTCAGGACGTACAAGCATTATTTGTCGACTTCAAATCAGCCCATGACTCCGTGGACAGAAACTGTCTCTGGAAGATCATGGCTCAGCTGGGTGTTCCCGGGAAATTGGTGAAGGCGTGTACAAGTGATCCTAAATGCAGGGCACTAATACAAGGAGAAGTATCTGAAGCCTTTGAAGTTCGAACGGGTTGGAGGCAGGGAGGTGGGCTCTCGCCGATGCTGTTCAACTTAGCACTAGAGAAAGTGATAAGAATAACATTAGGCAAGGATGGAGGAGTGCACGTTGGCATGAAACACAATATCCTAGCATATACGGACGATATAGCTATCCTCGGAAGTAATCAAGAGGATATTGAGAGACTCGCTCGGACTCTGTTAAAAGAAGCAGAGCAAATCATAATTAGAGATAGTTAGCCGAAACATCCACCCTAATAACATGATCTGTCTGGACTCTAAGTCATACGCCGTGATTAAGCCAGTTCTGTTGTGCGGTTGTGAAACTTATGCTCTAACCGGCACACTAGAAGCCAGAGTTGAGAGATTCGAAAGAAAAGTAGGATAATGTAGGACAGCAGGACCTATATGGGACCAGAACCTTGACACATGGAGGAGAAGGACCAATACAGATCTGCTGAAAGAAACGGATCAGTCAATATCTCATGATATGAAGGCAAGGAGGCTAAGATGGGCGGGGCATGTAGCTCGTAGCAATCCATCAGAACGCCTTTACACAACAATGAATGCCAGAGTAGTAGGCAAGAGACCACGTGGGAGGCCAAAAAACGCCAAAGATCTAAAAGGTCTGTAGAGCCAACCAAAAAAAAAAAAAAAAAAAAAGAATAGAATAGCTATTGAGCTAGTTTTAATAAAATAACAAGTGTACGAATATTTTGACTTGGGAAATATGTTGGAAAACTCACCAATCGGAAATCTCACACTCAGAAATCGGCACAAACTTAGTTCCTTCTTATTAGAGGCAGAATACATAGATTAAAAGAATTTGCAACTTTACCCAACTTAATTCCAACTAAAAGTCTAGTTTTAGTGGTCTGTTAGTAGATTTAGTGGTCTATTTGTAGATTTAGTGGTCTATTTGTAGATTTTGTTGTAAAAAGTTGCTGTAACATTCCAGGCATATACCTAACTCATTTACCTAATTTCACACACGCCATTTTTGGGAAACTTGCTTATTAGGACTTAGGTGAACTCAAAACACGTGTTTCCGCAATCCTTCCTCGTATTATATATTTCATATTTTTATTCTAAAAAAAACGGTGAAAATCTCTAAATAGCTTCAGATAGCTAAAATAGCCAACAGTGATATCACTAAGTATCGCTAAAGATCTCTAGCCAGCCGCATTACTTTTGAGTTAGAGTGTATTTCTGGCCCATAGTGTGACACCGCTAGGTTTGAGAATGTTAGAGCGAGCAACGCCTCAGCACGGCCTATATTTTAAACAAATGTGTAGAGAATCGTTTATAGTGTTTAAATAAATTAATCGTATCAAGAAGAAATAATAAGAAACACAAAGCCCTATAAAGTGGAAAGGTGATTTGAGCTCCTTGGTGCTGTAAAAGATGGGCCGTGGTCCGGGTAATAAATCAATAGGAGGAGCTGTTGGATAATAGGACCCTAATGATGTCAATTGTATTTTTGTTTGCGCAGTCGCTAATGAAATTAACCATTGTCTACCTCCCTTCTCCTTCACCACCAGAAAATTTATCATACATTCATTTCTTTTATTTATTTTTTTTACATGGACAATAAATTCGGTCACAATTCTTAGTACAATGTGGGTGTTGAGATGGATACCTTACAGCCGTGCTACGACTACAGGCAAAGGAAATGTCCCTCAATTATTCAAATTTATTCGTCATTCGGTTGAAATACTGGGTCGGGGAACCATTCTCTACTAGCATTATTCATTTTATTTCTGATTTGCCAAAACTGTTTCATCGATATCAAAATAAATAAAAATATATTTATTTTTTGTTTTCACAGGTATGAAAAGCTATTTTCTAGATAGTCTTAATATACAGTTGCGAATTATTATCGGTAACGGGTAATGAAAATGTTTATTAAAATTTTCATTAGGATCTCGAGCAGTAGCCGTAGCCATTACCATTTAGTTTATACAAATATTCGACAATGAGGTTAATAGGAGGAAGTGGAGGAATCGTTTAATAATGATAATATTTTAGAAAGACTGAGACAAAAACCCTTTGGCCAGAATGCATTAAGCACCAGCTCGTTCAAACAAATGATACTCCCTCCCTTTTGGAACTGAATTACTTTCTTGTACCAATTCGTTAACTTATCAAGGACTTTCATATCATATAGTTGTTTATACATCTCTACATCAACTAGATGTATATTGAATGTAATTATAACCTCACAATTTTGAGGTTTTCTGTCCACCAAAAAATTGGAGCAGGAGGAAGGTACGTCATTGAGTTGTTATTTTTGTCTGCCTGGGAACTGGAGCCTGGTTAAGAGGAGTCTAATTCTTTTTTTTTTTGCCAGAGAAAGGGGCAATATATTGACACTATATTTCTCCCTAGCTTTTAAAAATAGTAATACATGTTAAATGTCATTGCATTTTTCCATATGTTGGATGTTATTGAGTTGGCCTAATTCTGTAGAGCCAATGAAAACAGCTTAATAGTCTGTGCCCTGCGTAGCTATCGAATGTTATAGGATGGCACCATGAAGACAACCAGGAAGATAATTGTTAAGTTGTGTTGGAAGGTTGCCTCGAGGGAGTGCCAACCGATTTGGCAGACCATCGCAAGTTCTATGGCTTGGTAATTGATACAAAACAATCAGGCTAATGCCTTCTGCCCCTCCCCCTCCCCCCCCCGTGCAGTATGTATTACTGATTCGGGACATCTTTTATTTAACTTAAGAAAATTAAATGTTGTAAATGTTAACGCAATGTCTAATAACACCCATTTTGAGATAATTTTCATTAGGTTTTCAGTTGTATCATTATTATTGTTTGTAAGTTTCCAAAGCAATAGGAAGTGAAGAATTAACAACTGTATATTACATATTTTTGTGGTTTTTGTATTTTATCTTTTATACTCACTTGATATTGGAAATAGAAATAACAATAGAAAAATAACTTTATTCTGGGACGAAGAATAAAAGATAGTTACATAACAAAATAAATACATCTGGTCAGAAAAACTACATTTTTTTAAAATTTATTTATTTATTATATAATATTCTGTCACGGGGACAATAATTATATTGATAAATGAACACATTCACACCGTATAAAAAAAAAAAAAATAAAAAAAAAATAATAATACAAAAGTAAAATAATAACTAAATAAAAACTATATACAATAAAAAAAAATAAAATAACCTAAATATAAGTAAATTAAAAACATGAAAATACAGTCATAACTATATACAATATATACAATCAGGCGGGGAACCCAAATCCCTGCGCTACTCTCTCAACCGCCTCACTGGTGCTAAACCCCGTGGAGTTTAAGCGAGAGCACTTTAGCCACATACACTCATGTTTTGAGTGGAGAATCTGGCCATTGTCAGAACTCCAAAATAAATACTATAAAAGATCTCTGGGCCACTGCCGCTTCAACCTTCGAGGACGGTTGTAGGGATGAGTGGAACTAGATAGGGATTGGGCTAGGGGATTTGGATGACTGATGAGGTTCTGATGGAATTTTAAAAAAATTTCAGGGATTAGGTCAAGGACAAATGTGATATTAGGTCATGATGTAGGGTTTTGTTGGTTACATAGAACGGAGCATCGACTATTGTTCGGAAGACTTTGGATTGAAAGGATTGGATGCGTTTGATGTTAGAGAATTTTGCTGTCCCCCAAAGTTCATGTCCGTAGGTCCAAATGGGTTTCAGGATTTTCTTGTAGATCAGTAATTTGTTGTTAATTGAAAGTTGAGATTTTCTGGTCAGTAGTCTGTATAATTGGCGATATCGTCGGTTAAGTTCTTGTCTTTTAAGTCTAGTATGTGGGTTCCACGTTAGTCTTCGGTCTAAGATAAAGCCAAGATACCGGACTATGTCTGAAAAAGGAATTTGGATGGAATTAAAGTGGACTGATGGACAGGATCTGCTTCGTAGTGCGAAGGTAATGTGTTTGCATTTGGATTCGTTTACTTTGATGCGCCATTTATTAAACCAGTGCTCAATCATGGAGAGGTGCCTTTGCAGATTTAAAGATACTATTTCGGGATCTGAGTTCAATGATAGGATGGCGGTGTCATCAGCAAATGTTGCCAGGAAATTCCTGGGATGGACAGGGATATCGGCGGTAAAAAGCATATAAAGGACGGGGCCCGAGACGCTACCTTGAGGAACACCAGCTTCAACTGGATAGGAGTTGGAAATTTCTGAACCACAGCGAACCCGAAAGGTACGATCAGAGAGGTAGGAGCGGATGATTAGGTACAAGGACTGGGGTAGATAGGTTTTCAGCTTGGAAAGAAGCCCGGCGTGCCATACCCGGTCAAAAGCTTGAGCTATGTCCAGAAAAGCACCCGAGCAATATTGCATGCTGTCCAGTGCTGCGGAAATATGATCGACCACTCGGAGTCCTTGTGGGACTGTGGAGTATTGTGAACGAAATCCGAACTGATGGGAAGGAAGATTTTGGGATTCTATAAAAGGTAGGATTCGTTTCAGAATGATCTTTTCAAAGATTTTGGAGAGGATTGGAAGTAGGCTAATTGGTCTGTAGGACGTAGAGGTGTTTGGGAGATTTGCCTGGTTTCGGAAACAGGATAATAGTGAAATGTTTCCACAAAAGAGGAAAGTGGGTGGTTCTAAGGATGGTATTATATAAGTAAGTGAGAAATATAACAGCTTTAGGAGGAAGTTATCGAAAGAGTAGCGGTCAACCTCAAATCATTACTTACCTACTAGCGTTCAACCTAAAATCATTACTTTCCTAGAAGCGGTCAACCTCAAATCATTACTTACCTACTAGCGGCCAACTTAAAATCATTACTTACCTAGAAGTGGTCAACCTCAAATCATTACTTACCTACTAGCGGCCAACCTCAAATCATTACTTACCTACTAACGGCCAACTTAAAATCATTACTTACCTAGAAGTGGTCAACCTCAAATCATTACTTTCCTAGTAGCGGTCAACCTAAAATCATTACTTTCCTAGAAGCGGTCAACCTCAAATCATTACTTACCTACTAGCGGCCAACTTAAAATCATTACTTACCTACTAGCAGCCAACCTCAAATCATTACTTACCTACTAACGGCCAACTTAAAATCATTACTTACCTAGAAGTGGTCAACCTCAAATCATTACTTTCCTAGTAGCTGTCAACCTAAAATCATTACTTTCCTAGAAGCGGTCAACCTCAAATCATTACTTACCTACTAGCGGCCAACCTCAAATCATTACTTACCTACTAACGGCCAACTTAAAATCATTACTTACCTAGAAGTGGTCAACCTCAAATCATTACTTTCCTAGTAGCGGTCAACCTAAAATCATTACTTACCTACTAGCGGTCAACCTCAAATCATTACTTATCTACTAGCGGTCAACCTCAAATCATTACTTACCTACTAGCGGCCAACCTCAAATCATTACTTACCTACTAACGGCCAACTTAAAATCATTACTTACCTAGAAGTGGTCAACCTCAAATCATTACTTTCCTAGTAGCGGTCAACCTAAAATCATTACTTTCCTAGAAGCGGTCAACCTCAAATCATTACTTACCTACTAGCGGCCAACTTAAAATCATTACTTACCTACTAGCGGCCAACTTAAAATCATTACTTACCTACTAGCGGTCAACCTCAAATCATTACTTACCTACTAGCGGCCAATTTAAAATCTTTACTTACCTTGTAGCGTTCAACCTGAACACACACGAGAGTACAGTAAAACAGTGTGCTGTAAATATATTTTTAAAATTTTAATTAACTATTCTTTATTTAAAACTTATACACTAATTTTATATTTGCAGGTTCAATTTGGAAGATGGCAGAATTCAGTTTTAGTGAGTACATTGTCAATACCCATCCTAAATTATAAATATTATTGTTATTTATTATCCTTTTGAATGATCTCATACGTCCGTATCAACCTCAGAGGTTTACCATCATATATAAGTGAAAGTAAACGACGGAATTCAATAAAGGTGATACTACATAATTGTTTTACTATTTTCTACCTTTTTTTCAACTTTGAGTCAAATCAAACGATCCATTTCCGAAAGACTGCATATCTATGAAAATACATTTACCCCTGCGCAAGCGGAAGTGCTGGATGGAATTAGATAAAATTGTTATTGTACCATTTAGGCACCAACTCGCACAATCACTATAATTTCATGAAAATTGGATAAACGATAGTAGGTGGTATGCCCGTCACATCGATTGGACTACAGACAGACATACTGAACCAAATTTGATTCTTGATCCTCCCTAAACTTTTACACACAATTTTAGGGAGGATCAAGAATCAAATTTATGTAATATTCTTCAGCAATTATAGTTGTATTAGTTGTATATATTTTTGCTCAAGTTCATATTCAAAGTGGATATATATATATATATATATATATATATATATATATATATATATATATATATATATATATATATATATAAGTATATATATGTGTGTGTGTGTGTGTGTGTGTATTTTGTTTTTCCAGTTGGATCTACAGACCTTGTAGATCTTTGGCCGCCTGAACCAGCCTTTTCTACCTCTGCCTATCTTTTGCTACTAATTCCCAGTTTGCGGCATGAAGCTCAGCCGTATCTTCGTTTATCTTATCTATCCATCTGGTTTTTGGTCTCACACGTGATCTCTTGCCAACTACTCTGGCATTCATTGTTGTGTAAAGGCGTTCTGATGGATTGCTACCAGCTACATGCCCCGCCCATCTTTGCCTACTTGCCTTCATATCATGCGATATTGACTGATCCGTTTCTTTCAGCAGTTCTGTATTGTTCCTTCTCCTCCATGTTTATAAATTTTGATCAATGGTAATTCCTAAGTTTTTGACAGAGGAGATGAAGGAGATTGGTTGGTCATTAATAATCAAGGAAGGATGGGTGGAAATGGATCTAAGGAGAGAGTTGGAACCTTTAAGAATGGTCTGAGTTTTCATTGCGTTTAACTTTAATTTATTCAAGCTTGCCCAGGCACTTATCCTATCTAGGTCTTTCTGAATATTCGTAAACGCTTCTAATAA
Source organism: Nezara viridula (assembly GCA_928085145.1). Lineage (NCBI taxonomy): Eukaryota > Metazoa > Arthropoda > Insecta > Hemiptera > Pentatomidae > Nezara > Nezara viridula. The sequence continues at coordinate 1,888,631 of OV725082.1, read as the reverse complement.
CTCAGTGGGCGGAAAGGAAAAATAAATTTGGGAGTCATCAGCATATAGATGGTATGAACAATGGTGTATTGAACTAGGAAGGTCATTGATGTAAGAATTAAAAAGGATAGGAGAAATGCTTGAACCCTGGGCTACTCCATGAGACAAGAAGATAAGGGAGTGAGGAAAGAAGATAAGGGTTGATTCGGAATACTAACGGCTTGAGTCCTATCAGAAAGAAAGGATTGGAACAACACGATTGGAAAGAGATAGAGAGCTATTGGAAAAGGATAGAGATTTTAATTTAGTGAAGAGAAGAGAGAAAGAGAAAAAAAAACAAAAGGTAACGAAAAAAGTATGAATAATTTCTTAAAACCGAATAAATAAATGAAATTTTTAAATTAAACGGAAACTTCATGGATTATTTTTAAGTTCCGCCAACCTGTACTGTACTGTAAACTTGACAAACTCAAAATGTTCGTTCTGAAATTGTTTCAAAATTATTTGATCGTGATTTTGGTTGATAAAAAATGTGGTAATAGTCATTAATATCTTTAGTTTAATAACTTTAGACACGATAATAGGTTTGTGTAAATAATCGACGTTTTATTGAAGTCATATTGCCTTTGAATATAGCCATGATCGGCCTATAGTTTTCGAAAGGAAGTCACATTAAGTAAGAAGTGGCTAAGAATAGACCTGTAGGACGAAGAGGTGGATAGGATGGTAGGGAAGCGATAAATAAAGAGTTAACGATATTGAGAGGCCCAATGAGCTCGCTAAGTGGGTAATTGTACCCGCATTAATATTAACATAACTTACATGAGCACCGGGTGCCTGCTCTCTGAGGGAGACCACCCACTGCTCACCGTCAGTTTGTTGCCTTCGGTCCATCTCAAAGTCAACTAACGAGTTCCATATATTTTGATCAGGCAATTTTACAAATATCTTATAATATTCTCATATCTCTTTGGATGATAAGGCAACCATTGTATATCAATTTTCATAAATTTCATTTTTTTTTTTAGGATTAACTATTGTCCCTCTAATATTATATGTCCTAATCTGAAGTACAGGATTTTTCTTCTATAATTTCAAATCTGCGAATAAGCAGAAAATCCACAAATTCTATTGGTAATGTTAAAATTACTACAGATATACTAAAGCTAGAAACAAATATGAAAACTTATTTATCAACTTAGTGATTGAAATAATTAAATTTACGACACAAAATTTCTGCAACAAATTAAAACTTTCTAACGTCTTAAGTTCATACTTAAAAATAAAAAACAAATGTTTTTAAGATAGATAACATCTCTCCACTCCTTAATATAATATTTTTTTTAAGGAATAGTGCAGTCAGCAATTACTCTCTATGTTGTAGTAATATTTATACGAATAAACCTTAATATGAGTACATGTTTGCGATAAGGCAGCTATAATTATTGTCTTAATTTGTAATTATTATTTTAATTTTGCTAATTTTATTTAACTGTATACATCGCGTGAATGTGTTCATAACTATAATTATTGTCAACGTGACAGATTATTATATTTCTAAATAAATAAATTTTAAAAAACTCTAATTACTGAATTTGTTACATATAACAGCTTTTATTAACATTTTTAAGTGAAACAGAAAAATTTGGAAAAAAATGGAAAACATCTGAACTAGGAAAACTGAAAAAACTAGGAAATTTATGGAGAAGCGCTGCATAGTTTGCGTATATATATATATACATATACAGGGTATCCCGTAAGTAGAGAGAAATATTTCAAAAGTCGACTTTATATAAATAATTGCCTAATCCCCAGCAGAAAAGTGGAAAATTTAAAATTTGTGTTTCTTTATAAGAGTCACGTTTTTTGGTCAATAGGAAGCAAATACTAAAAAAATATTTGATTTAAGTAATTAAACATTGCTCCACAGTAAACTAGATAAAATTTACTTTAAACGATTGTAGAGTTTGTCATTTTTAAACTATTTAAAGAGGATTAATGAGCGTACAAACTAAGCTAACTTCCAAACTAAGCTAACTTCCAAACTAAGCTAACTTCCAAACTAAGCTAACTTCCAAACTTAGCTAACTTCCAAACTAAGCTAACTTCCAAACTAAGCTAACTTCCAAACTAAGCTAACTTCCAAACTAAGCTAACTTCCAAACTAAGCTAACTTCCAAACTTAGCTAACTTCCAAACTAAGCTAACTTCCAAACTAAGCTAACTTCCAAACTAAGCTAACTTCCAAACTAAGCTAACTTCCAAACTAAGCTAACTTCCAAACTAAGCTAACTTCCAAACTAAGCTAACTTCCAAACTAAGCTAACTTCCAAACTTAGCTAACTTCCAAACTAAGCTAACTTCCAAACTAAGCTAACTTCCAAACTAAGCTAACTTCCAAACTAAGCTAACTTCCAAACTAAGCTAACTTCCAAACTAAGCTAACTTCCAAACTAAGCTAACTTCCAAACTAAGCTAACTTCCAAACTAAGCTAACTTCCAAACTAAGCTAACTTCCATTTAAAACTAGCTCAAGTCCTTTCGTTAAGTGAAATGGCTGAAAGTAGCTGCTAGTCTACAGCTGGAGATGTAACACTAACCATCAACTTACCATCCCAGATCATGCATGGATGGCAGTTACTTTATGCTGGGATTTCAGACCGAAATTTTGAATTGAAGTATGCTCGATTGAAAAAATCTGAGTTGGATTATAAAAAATGGATTAATTTTGATTTTCTGATATGTTGTATTTATATCTTTGCTGAAAAATCCAGGTTTTCCAACTCTCTTCATTTGTTCAATTTCTGATATCTTGAAAAAGTACTTTATTTTTTCCTCAGGAACTTGCTTTCGTTGCATTCCAAGCCAAAATATGGAGTTACTAAATTTAAAGAGCATTCAATTTTCTGCGTTTAAGATCCGTGAACTGAAGGATTATCGGCGAATCTGTGGAAACCGCGAAAATTTTAGAAAACTGTTTTATCACGTCATGATTGTCAGGAAGACGGGCCAATCGAATGGATAAAAGAATGACGTAATAGTAAGAAAAATTTGTATGAATAAAAGAAAGACGTAATAGCAAAAAAAATTGAATGGATAAAAGAATGACGTAATAGTAAGAAAAATTTGAATGAATAAAAAAAAAGACGTAACAGTAACAAAAATTTAAATGGATAAAAGAAAGACGTAATAGTAAGAAAAATTTGAATGAATAAAAAAAAAGACGTAACAGTAACAAAAATTTAAATGGATAAAAGAAAGACGTAATAGTAAGAAAAATTTGAATGAATAAAAAAAAAGACGTAACAGTAACAACAATTTAAATGGATTTCACATTGGTACCATCAATTAAAAAAAAATGTGGTCTACGTAAAAATAATTCTTATTATTTTGCCTCTCCTTTAAATTGTATGATTTCTAGTTAGGTAATTGTCCAATGGGATGAGCAATATCTAACATGTTGGAAAATTCGGTGATGCGGAGATACTGAGATTCGGGGCCGTTAAAATCTGCAATTTGTCAAAAAACTCGGGTGTCAGAGGTTCCACCGTAAAAACTATTGTTAAGAGCAAAAAAACAAAATGTACTATCGTGTAGAGGTATATAAATAATGTAGGGGATGCAGAGATGTTTGACATCTAGAGGAATGTTCTTCCTTTAAGGTTCGTACGACCTGGTATGGTGAGTGTGAGTCATGGATAAAATGGGTTAATTTTGAAGTTTAAATTTAAATTATACTTAAATTAAAAGATCAAGATTATAATTTCCCGTTAATGTAGAATGATTGTATATCGTGGCCGATTATTAATAAGGTGTTTTAAGGGGAATAGGTAGATTGAAAAGAATTTAGGAGATTAGATGAGTGTGAGAAAATTCGCCAATGAACTAATCCTAAATAGGAGGAATAGAAATGGTTCTCATTTCAGAAAATACTTATCGAAAGGAACTTCGTTCTGGAAAGAATTTGATTAATTAAGTAGCCAGACTAGAAACCGAGCGACACACACAAGGCCAGCTGTTTGAAGAAATATCTTGGCTCAATTTGATCTTATTCGGTATAATAAAGGGAAGACAGGGAGCGAACCCACACTGCAGTTGATAGCTCTGTTCCATGCTTCTATTAGATGGATGCCTATCCCTCTATACTTATTTTATATAAAATAGTGACCCTACGTCACAGTGACATCAATGCCACGGGCTCGCTAAGATTGATAGCGCACTTCCATCGAAGATTGTTTCTTGTTGGACACGGCAATGACAACCAGGCAGCAGATGAAAAGGATAACCAACAGGCGATAAATCATGCGGTTAATGTGCAGTGGTGGATGCCATCGCACGTCTGAAAACACGTGCCATAGTTGTAAACACCTTCATCATCAATTCCGGCTAGGACGTCACGATTGACGGATCGGCGAGTGTCGTTTCATCATTAGAGCTGCAATAGCCTTCTGGGAAACGAGCGCGGGAGAAGAGACATCGACGAGGTAGGTTTAAGAACGCCTTGGGATGTAGTATTGTTGATTGTTGAGACGAAAATCCTGCAATAACTAAGTAATCAAACAATGCCTACCGTTCCATATTTTACCTAGGATGTTCTACAGTCAGGGTTTTCATGCGTTCATGATAAGGGATTAAAATTAAAGATTATATTTCTGATTACAATCGAGTATTAAATTGATTAAAGAAAAACTACTTATTTTTCTTGTGTAGGTTGTGACTGAACTTGAAATATACAGAGTTTTTAATTTTGTATGGATTGAAAATTTAATAAATTATTTTTTGCAGTACTGCATGTACTATTGTTGACCATACTTGTAGTATGGAAATTTGAAAAGAATGCCTGAAGGAAGACTACCCAAAGAAGTCCACTTATGGAAAACTAGGGAAAGAAGAAGACGAGGAAGACCTGGGATAACGAAGTGGTGGAATCCATGATGGGCATTATAGAAAGAAGTCATCCAAGCACTGTAGGTTAATGAAACCCACTATTAATGGAAACACCTAACAAAACAATATATATATATATATATATATATATATATATATATATATATATATATATATATATTGTAGTTAATAAATTGTTTCAGAAGGAGTTGGACAGGGGGGGGGGGCGGTCAAATAGATACTAATTTAAAAAAAAATAATATTTTTAATTATTTCCTCGAAGTTTCGACCCACCTTGCAGGTCTTCATCAGGAAGAAGTTGATGTTGATCATCCTTGTTGAAGTCCTCCCGTTGAATGAAATGTTCGGTAGCTCCTAGTCTATCGGCGGAACTAGTCTTCTAATTACAGTGGCAAGAAACTTTGCGTCGGACCAACAATTTTAGGCGATATAGAGAAAGTTTGAACAACAGCTGTTGCAATTTCTTAAAACGAAAACATCATATTTTATTAATCGATCTACATAAAAGAAGCATTCCTGTACATTACAGCATTTACTACTTACTAGGCATTGTTGTATACTATGGATAATAATATGTAAATAAAACTATCAACGCTATTTCAATCCATGAGTAGATTGCAATTATTGAAAAATATCGTACGATTATTTCATATCCGCAAAATTAATATCTCCTTTCGCTCTTACAATCTTTAAAACCCGGTTTGGTAGTCACTACCCCGAAAAGGATATCGCTAATCCTTTATGTAAATATTCTCCAATCAACTCTCAAATCAATATTAATATTAGCTCCAGTTTATCATCAATCCTCTTGCTTATTGAATTTTAAACTTAGCAAAAGGATAACGATTTCGATTGGGTGGTCCCAATTAGTTTAAGGCTGAAAAATTCGTTCTCTTGCCTGAATTTTTTATATATATATAATTACCAAGTTGTTATTTAGGAAATGTTTCTGCCACTAATGGTTGTTAATTGTAAACAAGAAAATAATAACTAGAAGTTCTGTTCTTGTAAACACCGTTCAATCCTTTGTTCGTTTTAGAAGCACCTCCATTCCCATGAAATTTAGTGCTGACTTCAATATAGTGATTTCTGTCCCATCCAACTGCTAACCGTTGCTTAGAAAGCATTTACTAAATGCCTAAATGACATCCTATACGAAAAGGATTTTGTTTAGGCAGTTTAGAAATGTAAATGCAACGCTCATTAAGCATCGGAAATAATATAAGTGGAAAATATTGCATCGTCGTGGATATTTTTCAATATTACAAAATTCGAAATAAAATATTTGGTAGCTGGGAAATCTTATGAAAAGTAGACTACATGCAACAGAGAATTGTAAATATTTTACAGGCCGTTAAATTATTATTTTGTCGGTAAAAATATTACAATTTCAATATTTTCGAGTGAAACACGTGTGTTTAACCAGTTAATAAATTTGTGTGTAGTTATGAAGTTCTATAAATATAATATATAAATAACATATAACATATAAATTTAATTATTATTATTATTATAAGTGTGAACGTGATCTTCCTGACTAAAACCAATGCCCATCTGACAGAATGTTGTAATCTTTCTACTCTTGACTATCTCTAATTATTTTTAGTTCATGAAATATGATTCTAATTTATGATGTAGATTTATATTTTCCAATATGCCGTCCTTTATAAATATTATAATAGAAATAATTTTAAGTGTTGGGCTATTACAAAGTTTTTGAAGTGCATTTTTAACGAAGCTAAACCTTAATCCTTACCGCTAATCTGTAACAACAAAAACTCTATATATTATTTCGACGGAAGGCAATAAAAACTTATGTATCCATCTATTTTGTAAACCACATAACTCCAGTTTTTGAACTACATATATATCCATATACAGGTTTGAATGTTCATTTAACCTATTAAAGTACACTTGCTTATTTAATCTGTTACACCATTAGTAACTAAGCTGTTATTTTTCCATTGGAAAGTTTAATAAAATGAAATAACAAACTGTTCATTGTCTACCATCGATGGTCAAAAGTTGTCAGGCTCCTAATTAACTCTGTTCTCCTAATTAACTCTGAATAAAATAATTTCAAGCAATGGGCAAATCAAAAACGATGCCTTTGCAAATCTGAAAGTGTAATTGTTTTTTTAATTTAGTGGATCGAATTGTTTGATATTGAAACTCACTTGATCTTTTGTTTACCAATCTCTAACTTTCTTTCAAATTTGGGCTAATTCGAACGAGCGGTTATTGAGAAATATGCGTATCAAGGTTTGCTCAATTTCAAGGAAGAAAGTTGTGAATGGAATTCAATCAACATGGCACGATATCCTTGTTTTAAGGAAGAAAGTTGTGAATGGAATTCAATCAACATGGCACGATGTCCTTGTTTTAAGGAAGAAAATTGTGAATGGAATGCAATCAACATGGCACGATATCCTTGTTTTAAGGAAGAAAGTTGTGAATGGAATTCAATCAACATGGCACGATATCCTTGTTTTAAGGAAGAAAGTTGTGAATGGAATGCAATCAATATGGCACGATATCCTTGTTTTAAGGAAGAAAGTTGTGAATGGAATGCAATCAACATGGCACGATATCCTTGTTTTACCAATTCCAAAATAGGATAAGTTTGAGCCAAATTGAACATTCTTCAATTGAAACATCGTTTCTGAAAAATGGGCATATTAAAAAAAATACATTTTCACGTGGTTAACCGAATTTGATGAAATTGAAATGGGGCCATCTAGGCATTAGCCATAGGTGATATGGAACCATTTAGGCACTAGCCATACATGATATGCCCGTCATATCTATTTGACTACAGGCAGAGAGGCACTAGATCACCTTTCTTTTCACTAAATAGGCTTTAATCAACATTTTCTTTCAATGATCCATTCAAAAGAACATCTAGAAACGATATTTCATTGTTATTATGCAATAAGTTCAAATGGGATCTTGCTTCCTTGGGCGGTCTCTTTCATCTTGCACTGCGTTTCTTTTCACTTTTCGGAATAGTTGGCTGCCTTCTCTTTCTCTGTATATCTCAGCCTATTGCTCTCCAGCTGTCCAACTGCAGGAGAGGAGAAATCTATGTCTATTTGTAAATGCATATCTATTTGAATCACTCGAAAATAGCCATTCACTTAAGATTTCATTGACTTAAAAAAATAAAAATTAAAAAAAAAATTGAAATAAAATTTTGGGTCACTATTGCCCCTGTCTTCTTCTATTTACATTGTGTGTTTAATTGCCTTGGAATGATCTATGCCACTTTGGTCTTTGGCCTGATTCCATCGTTTGCTACCCAGATCCAAGCAGATCCAATTTTGAATTATTATTTATTATATATATATATATATATATATATATATATATATATATATATATATATATATATATATATATATATACATAGGATCTGGCTAGAGGAGGAAATGCCGACTGAGTGGTCTTCGGGACTAGCGAATTTTTTTTTTTTTAAAAGGGACAAGACGTCATGCCACGGTTACAGAGGTATTCCGTTATTAAACGTCGCCTACAAAATATTGTCGACCCTTCTACAGGAGCACGATTGACCAGATGTGTGTTAACAGAGAAGTGCTGGAAAAACAATATAAGCAAACCATAAATGTACATTTGCTCTTCATTGACTTCAAGTAAACCTTCGATCGTGTTAATAGATTTAAGTTCACTTGGACCTTAAAAAAACTCGATATTTCCTTTAAATTAAATAATTAAATTAAAATTACTCTGTTCCATTCCAGAGGTATGTAATTATTGCGAAAATATTAATTTAGTTTCTGAAGTTTTCTAAAAAAAAAATCGGTTTGCTAAGACAGAAATTGGGTGGGACATTCTCCTAGCACGTGTTTCACTGTTTGTGGTACGTTATTGCATTTTTCACACGTGGGCGCTTCGAGTCCTCTAAGAAGGTAGCCATGTGTAAACTGGCAGTGTTCTTAATAATTAATATTTTTTTTAAAAGAAACAGTTATTGAAGGATTTTAAATAAGTTAGGTTAATTAAATGAGTACATCTGGGAGAGCCATTTGGAACAAATTTACAATCATGGATGTCATGAATTCCAGCTTCCGTACAGCCATGTCCTCGGGGGCCCGCCCACCAATGCTCTGGTGTTTTTACTAACCTAAGATATGCTAAACCAGATAATCCTTCATCCAATTAGTCGGGATTAGAGCAGTAAGTATCCAATGTGAGACTTTTAGCTTTTTCGGCCTGTGATAGTGGACCGAAAACAGTAAGCTGTAATATCCTTATTAATAATCCATATTATATGTATTATATGTATTATATGTATTATATATATATATATATATATATATATATATATATATATATATATATATATATATATATATAATAAGCAATAAGCCGTTGAGCCAGGATGAGGGTAGCAAACGATGGAACGCAGGCCAGTGGCTGAAGTGCCATAGTCGACCTTTCAATCAATTCAACATAAAAAGTAAATATCCTTAAATTTAATTAAAAATAAATATTTTTATTTAAATTTATGTTTTCAAGTCATTCAAATGTTAAGGGAATGGCTATTTTCGAGTGATTCAAATAAGACAAATAGGTTTCCTATCTCATTCGATACTGAAATATTTTGAAATCTCAAATCAAGGATGTTAAAATGGCCTGATAAAACCAGTTAGAATGCATCTATATTTCGCCAAAGAGCACGTTGGAATCCAGAGATCAAATGTAATTAACTGCATGCAAACAGCCGGAAAGCAATAGACCGAGGTACACAGAGATAGAGGAGACGGCCAACTATTCCGAAGAGGGAAAAGAAGCGCACTGCGACGAGATGGGGCCGCCGAGGAAGGAAAGGAAGATAGGTCCCTATTGGACTTCTTCTAGATGTTCATTTCATTCGAAATCTCAATTGTTCATTGAGAAATAATGTTTTTTAAAGCCTATTTACTGAGAATAAAGTTGCTCTAAACAAGCCAATGATATAAAATAAACACTGCAAGTAATTTTACTAACCATGTCAAGGTAGATAAATAGTAAACACAGAGCTGTTGGGATCTCCTAGAGTCCTGCATTTCCTTCCATGAGTGGAAAGGTTTGGCTCGAACCTGATTGAATGAATGTTGTATCAAAGTATGGTTGTATTTAAGTTGTTATTTTGATTGGTTTAGTTTATTTTGTTTATATTCATTTACTTTTAGAATTATTATTTTTCTTTTTAGTTTATTTTTATTTATTGTATATACATTATGAATATGCTGTCTGAACACTTATGAAATGTCCTTAATTGAAACAGATTATAATATTTCTCAATAAATACGTCTTTAAAAATGTTCAACATGAGCCTAGTAACAAAACGTAGGTTCGTTTGACAAGGTTCTAACTGACATTTTTGGGCTAAAGGAGATTATTGGTGTTTATGACTCACCTTTTTCTATTCCACATGTGATGCTAACTAATAGGGTGTATAAAAAAAAAAATGACCGTTTTCCAACCAAATATTTGTATTATTATATCTTTGATATAAAATACAATTAATACTCAAAGTATAGTCCGTTGTTATCTACCCTCATTGGCCATCTTTTAGCCAATTGCTCGATCCCACTCTGATACCATCCTTTAGGATGGCTGTAAAAGAACTCTTGGACCGCAATTTCAACTTCTGCAAAATTATCAAATGTTTTCCCTTGAAGGAAATGGGCCATGGATCTAAATAAGTAGTGATCCGATGGCGCGAGGTCTGCACTGTATGGTGGTGAGGCAGGAGTTCGAGCCCATGAAGTTCTTTTAACTTTCCTTTGGTTCGACAGGAAGTGTGAGGACGAGCAATATCATGTTGGAATAAAATTCCTTTCCATCGATCAAAGCAGTACAACGCTTTGACAACTTCGCGTACAATGTTTCCAGTTGTTCGCAGTAGAGTTTAAAATTCATAGAGCATCCATCAGAAACGAATTCGTGATGAATAACACCTTCAAGATTCCAAAAAACGCAAAACACGGATTTTTTTTTCAAACTGCATTGCCCTTGCAGTAACCAACCGGAAAAACAGTTTGACTGCGATCTAGGCATTGCTCTCGTGTATTCGGATTACGCAAGTAAACCCGCTTTTCATCACAGGTGACAATCTTCCGGTAAAATCTCATATCAAAAGGGGTTCTCAATACATTTTCACTAATTTCCAGTAATGCCTTAAAATTACTAGGATTTCGTAGGATACTGTCATGTTCTACTTTGAAACAAATAGCTAAACTGAGACTTTTTTTGATGAAGTCGAATGGGATTACACAAGCTTAGAGAATGCTATAAAGGGATTATTAAGTATTGGTAAGTATTAAATATGATTAAAATGTTTACAGTCCTTTGAAATCTCGAGTTTGATACTCTCTATCATTTCTTTTTTCATTTTTATACACCCTATTCTTTCTGTGACAAGGTTCTAACTGCATGAAATTTTTTATTTCGTTTTGTTTGACAAGGTTGTCTCTGGGTTTTCGGTGAAAATTTATAGAGAAGTTCTAACAATTTTGGGGTGATAATTAACATGGAGTATGGATAGAACTATAAAATTTCATCTGCCGATTGCTTCCAAAAGGAGCAATCAAACAAACAAACATTAAACAAATAAAAAATAAATATTGCACCTTGACATAAAAATCCATCGCGTCTAAATTGCATGTAGCAATCTCCAAATAAGAATAACTTAGTAGAATAGACACCCATAACAAGGAAAGTCACATGTACCTTGATTACCGATTTCAAGCCATCGGAAGATTACCGATTTTGAGCGAAATAAGTGACCTAAATTAATTTTTTTAATTAAATTAGGTTTTTTTTAGGAAATTCGTTTCCTAGCTGAAGGGCCATTTATAGTAATTTTCCCCAGTTTTTGGCCGAAATCGGCATTCGTTGATGTGATATTCGACCATATCACTTAACTATCATATTAAGTTTAGATGCACACACAATTTAGAGTTGACATCCCGCCGGCCGCCACTCCTACAATTATCACTGTAAAAAATTAAAGCAAGAATTAGCCACCTTCAGATCCCAATCATTCAACTCCTACCTCACCACACTCTCTGCTCATGATAATTCACTTTGGAATATCACAAAAAAAATTCTCAAATCCCATCATATTTCCCACCCCTTCGACGAGGTGATTGCTCCTGGGCAGCTTCTGATGAAGATAAGCCGAAGAGTTTTCGAAACACCTTTCCTACACTTTCACTCCTCATCCAGAATCCCATCCCACCCACACAGTAAAAGTAGAAGAATTCATCTCTGCACCTATCCCACTCTTCTTACCACCTAAAGCTGTTAAACACTCTGAGGTCAAATACCCTCTACGCAAAATCACTCCACGTAAATCTCCTGGATATGACCTTCTAACCCACAGACAACCCTGACAACTAGCATCCAAAGCCATCATATTTCTCACATATATTATATATATATATATATATATATATATATATATATATACAATTACACCCTACGAAATACCCATTTCCCTCTGTTATGGAAACATTCCACCATCGTCCTTTTCTTGAAACCAGCCAACCTTCCAACAATACAGCATCCTATGGACCAATTAGCTTACTTCCAATCCTCTCAACAATTTTTGAAAAGATCCTACTGAAAAGAATTCTACCTATAATTGAATCTTATAACCTTCCTAAACGTTCCACAGTCCAACAAGGACTCCGAGTTGTTGATCATGTATCCTCAACCCTAGAAAGCAAGCAGTATTGCTAGGATTCATTTTTGGACGGAGCGCAAGCTTTTGACAGGGTATGGCACGCTCGATTCCTCTTCGAACTTAAATTTCACCTACCACAGTCCTTATACCTAGTACTCCGATCCTATCTCTCCGACCGCTCCTTTCGAGTTTGCTGTGCTAGAGAATTCTCTCACTGTTACTCAATAGAGGCTGGTGTTCCTCAAGGCAGCGTCTTGGGTTCCATCCTTTACATTCTCTTTACCGCTGATATCCCTGTCCACCCCGATACCCTTCTGGCAACTTTCGCTGATGACACTACTATCCTATCTTCCAACTCAAATCCAGAAACGGCGTCCGCAAACCTACAAACGCACCTCTCCCTGATTGAACACTGGTGTAAGAAATCAAGGTAAACGAATCTAAATGTAAACACATTACCGTCACCCTTCGTCGTAATTTCTGTCCACCAGTTTATTTGAAGTCCATTCAATTCCTTTCTCTGGTATCTTGGCTTTCTCTTGGAGAGACTACTAACGTAGAATCCATATACTAGACTTAAAAGACAGAAACTTAATAGACGATATGGCCATTAATAGACTTACTATCATTATCATTACAACACTAAAGTACACAAGGTCATTTATCATTCATTTAAAATTATGGCAATCTGCACGAATACTCCTATTATAACTATATCATTTTTAAATGTAATTATTATTATTAGGGCAGAGAATTAACCAACTTAATAATATTGTATCATTATTTTAATACTTTACGATCAGAAGGCAACCCTTGAAACTTTTCTATTAGAGGAGAGGAAAGCGTCCAGCTTGGACTAGGTATCAGACATTTAAGTCGTCTGAGATAATTTTATCCTTCAGGATCTCAACAAAATTCCATATACTTAACAAAAATTGCGATTAAATTACTTCAATAATCGATATTTTGAATATTGTAATAGAATGCTTCTTGAATATGCTTGTGCCACTGTAACTCTGTAATCTGCTTTGCGCTTTGACATGCCGAGAAGACCGAAACCCTAGCGGTTCACCTGGACCAGGTACACCTCACTCCAGATAAACAAACTGACAGGACAATATGTCGACCGTGGGCAACAAAGGGTCCCCAGAATGTAGCCACGGTACTCAGGTAGGCTCGGTACACACCCTGTTCCTCAGTGAGTGGTGAGTGGCCTCCAGTTGTTACTCCTGTCCCCTGCACCCCTGCACTGGAAGTGTCCAACAGGTGAGTCCTTTCTTAGTCTATACTGTCTATTTGTCTATTGCATTGCAAACATATTAAGAAAACCTAACAAAATAATATTTTGTAAAGAAAGTATGGTCGTCGATGAAATTGTTTTATTATTATTCTTAATTGAGGTTTTTTTTTCAAAGTCTTGTCATCGGTGTCCCCCATTGAAAGAATCCCTTATTTCCTTTAATTTATTAACTTTTTTGAAAGGGTTAGTTCAGTACTTTTAAAGACTCACAAAATTTCAAGAAAATTTTCCAGGACCGTCTCAGCAGCTTTTAAATCGTAACTTCTGGATATATCATAATAGACTTAGGAATTCTATTTCTTTTGGTTCAAATGAAACCTGCCAATTTTAGTTCACTCAATGCCGACAGATTAAAAAAAAAACATTTTATTTTTATTTTCATAAATTAAGCTCGTTCACCAAGTAAATTAGTGTAGCTTCTTCTCCATTTGTATTTGGTACATACAAAAATATGCATGTAGGCATATAAATCTCTGAGGTTACAATTACATCTGACACTGGATAGAATCATCTAATAAAATTACGTCTAACAAGTCTACAAACTTATATATTTTCGCATTGCCATGTGTTTACTGCTTACCACATTTCAGTAGCTGCTAGCCTGTTCTCTGTTACGAGTTATCACTAGAAAAGGTGATGGCTCAGGAGGTACGTGATGTCATGGTATTCTTTCTTTTACAAGTTGTTGGCTCGCGGTAGATCAGTTAAGATGATATCGAGATACCTAATGAGCTTCCTGGCCAGCTGTATTAGCCTTACAGCTAGGGCCCAAAAATTTACCTCATCGCAGGCGAATGTTTGAAAGTAAATAATGAAAGTGTATGTTATTCTGAGTAAAGGGAACCTTATCTGCCATTCCAGAGCTGCTTTACAAAATGGCTGATCATTTAAAGAATATTAGGTCAGTAACTTGCGGATCGAAACGGAAAATCCATTGTGAAAAGTGTGAGAAAAGTTTTTATTTTTTAACTTGTATAAATCGGTTTAGACATGTAAAAATCATAAATGCTAACACGGGCCACCAAGAGAAAGCTTTTTACAGCCAAAAAGTCAGATTTTTACTGCCACTTAGCTACATATGAAATATATAGTAAGGGTAAGTATTGCAATCGTGAAAATTGTCGAATCTGAATTTTCAACGGAAATACATGTTTTGTTTTCCTTAAAATTGGCTAACCTGAAGTGCCACGCAGAAATTTTTTTTTACAATTTTATCAAAAACGGCTCTAATGCTTTGATTAAACTCGGCGAAGCATTGTATAATTAAGTGATCTTTAATATCATTTAGGTCTTATCCCCATTGATGTCACTTTACAGGGCTTACATTTTCGTGCACGTCTTCCTCTAAAGCACCTTGATATGGTTTATTAAAAAAAAAAAGAACTCTTTTTTATTGACAGTAACAATAAAAAATGGCTAAATATGAAGTTCTAAAGAATATGATAATTGGAAACTGGAGAAAAAAAAAAGAAAAATGCTTATCCAGGTTGAAAACGAATCTACGTAAATAACAGTTAGAATTTATACGTATAATATATCGTTGGAAATTTGAGAATTTTATAAAAAATAATATTAAATAAATAAAGTTGTCGAAGGTAACGCAGAGTGACGAAAAAAGTAGAAATAATAATTTCAGAAAACTAACATCATTTATCGTTAATCACATGTTTCCAATGAAATTTCGTTACTAAATGTAAACTTTTAAGTTGTTTCTAAGTTTGAAAAAAAAAAAAATTAAATCCACCGAATCATGCCAATGCCATTGTTTAAAATACTATTTCATTGTACTTGTGTGAAGGAAAAAATGAAATGTAAAAATATTTCATGGATATGTTTACGACCTCAAATATATTTACTATAGAGTATTAACTCTAGATAAGATATTATATTTAAATAATTAGGTATCTATCGCCCGTTTATTCCAAAAAATCATCATGTAACCTTTTAGAAAATCAAATTAGTGAATAATTTGATGAATTTTCCCTTTGTGAAATCTCAATATTAAAAGGAAAAAACAATAATATGAAAGGTGTAGAGCATCAAATGAGTAACAACTATTCCAATGTAGGTCACTTACTCCGAACGAAATCGGTAATCTCCTGATGGTTAGAAATTGGTAATGAAGGTAGACGTGATTTTCAATATTCCAACAGAATGGGTGTCTATTCTACTGAACTATGAGTTCAGTACAGCATACAGTAATATGCTACGTGCAGTACCTCTTTTCCACCTTTCAGCGGCGAAGGAATTTGATAAACGATGTTTCGATAGATACCGAATTTCATAAACGAATAATGAATTCCGATTCGAGATATATAATTGGCCTACAACAAAATATCAGAACTCAGTGGACGCAAAGTATGATCCTATATAACTTTGATTCTATGGGTTTTTCGTCTTAGTGGACTCATTTCCATGTTGCAAGGCCATTTACTGTAATTTGTCTCAGTTTTTGACAAATTTGGTAAAATCAGCGTTGGTTGACTGAAGTTTTATATCTTACCGCGTAACGAAATTATTAAGTTTATATACTCGTTCGACGCATAATTTAACGTTCTGTAATTATTAAAAATTTACATTTTTCCCTTCGATGTATCATTTAGGAGTTATAGGTGAAAAAACAAAAAAACTGACTATTTTGGCTGTAGAAATATTTCACTTGGTGGCCCGCGTTAGCTATATTTTTTTTTTACATGTCCAAACCCCATATACACGTTTAAAAATAAAAACTTTTCTCACATTTTTCGCAATGAATTTCCCGTTTCGATCCTCAAATTACTGACCTAATATTCATTGAACCAACCACCAAAGCAGCGGCTCTGGAATGGAATTCTTTTTACTCAGAATAACTTATACAGATAATTTACAATATAACCTTCTCCTGCAACGAGGTCGATGTGTGGGCCCTGGCCTTAGAGCTATGTGAGATTTTTGTGAATGGCGCCAAAGTCAAGATCAAATGAGCTGTTGTTAGTGAACGTTCCTTCCTAGATCCATCGTTTCTAATCGAATTAAAAAAGGGCTTGGGTCGTTGACCAATGATAAAGTAGGCCCATTCATACTCAAAATTATTGCTCGTCCATTAGCGCTGGACTTGGAGAGAGGGTATGTCGGTATACCTGCGGTCACTTTTCTTAACCCTATCTTTGTTGTTTAGTTTGAAAACAAATATTGTGGTACTAGTGATTCTTTTAGCATTTTTATTTTCACTTAAGTTTATATGAAATATATAGTAAGTGTAAGTGTTGCGATCTTGAAAATTTTCGAGTCTGAGTTTTCAACGGAAATACACGTTTTGAGGTACCCTGAGTCCAAATAACCAAGTCTCGAAAAATAGTCTGTGTGTCTGTATGTTAGCAGTCTATCTCAAAAACGAGCAGTGATACGAGACTGATATTACGTATTTAAGAAGATATTACGTATTTATATATGCCTTAGATGTAAGAGGAACTTTTTCCTTCAAATCGGCTAACCGGAAGTGCCGCCACCTCATATCAATGCTGAAACACATTTTCATAATTTTCTCAAAAACGGCTCTAACGATTTTGATTAAACTCGGTGTATCATTGTATAATGAAGTGGCCTTTAATATCAGTCAGGTCTTATCCCCATTGATATGACTTTACAGGGCTTAAATGTCCAATGCTCATATATGGCTTCTTCTAAAGTACCTTTAATATGGTTTATTTTAAATAATTTATCATTTCACATTATTAAAACTTACGAAGAAATGCTAAATATAACTTTTGAAGGAATTTGATACTTGAATAAAGGAGAAAAAAATAAAAATGGTTATCCAGGTCGAAAATGAATCTCCGGAAATACTAGTCAGAAGAAATACGTATAATATATCGTTGGAAAGCGGAAAATTTCAGGAAAAAACAATGCGAAAAATGTGAGAAAAGTTTTTATTTTTTAACGTGTATATGGGGTTCGGACATGTAAAAAAAAATATTGCTAACGCGGGCCACCAAGTGAAATATTTCTACAGCCAAAATAGTCAGATTTTTTTGTTTTTTCACCTATAACTCCTAAATGATACATCGAAGGGAAAAATGTAAATTTTTAATAATTACAGAACATTAAATTATGCTTCGAACGAGTATATAAACTTAATAATTTCTTTACGCGGTAAGATATAAAAACTCGGTCAACCAACGCTGATTTTACCAAATTTGTCAAAAACTGAGACAAATTACAGTAAATGGCCTTGCAACATGGAAATGAGTCCACTAAGACGAAAAACCCATAGAATCAAAGTTATATAGGATCATACTTTGCGTCCACTGAGTTCTGATATTTTATTGTAGGCCAATTATATATCTCGAATCGGGATTCATTATTCGTTTATGAAATTCGGTATCTATCGAAACATCGTTTATCAAATTCCTTCGCCGCTGAAAGGTGGAAAAGAGGTACTGCACGTAGCATATTACTGTATGCTGTACTGAACTCATAGTTCAGTAGAATAGACACCCATTCTGTTGGAATATTGAAAATCACGTCTACCTTCATTACCAATTTCTAACCATCAGGAGATTACCGATTTCGTTCGGAGTAAGTGACCTACATTGGAATAGTTGTTACTCATTTGATGCTCTACACCTTTCATATTATGGTTTTTTCCTTTTAATATTGAGATTTCACAAAGGGAAAATTCATCAAATTATTCACTAATTTGATTTTCTAAAAGGTTACATGATGATTTTTTGGAATAAACGGGCGATAGATACCTAATTATTTAAATATAATATCTTATCTAGAGTTAATACTCTATAGTAAATATATTTGAGGTCGTAAACATATCCATGAAATATTTTTACATTTCATTTTTTCCTTCACACAGGTACAATGAAATAGTATTTTAAACAATGGCATTGGCATGATTCGGTGGATTTAATTTTTTTTTTTTCAAACTTGGAAACAACTTTAAAAGTTTACATTTAGTGAGGAAATTTCAATGGAAACATGTGATTAACGATAAATAATGTTAGTTTTCTGAAATTATTATTTCTACTTTTTTCGTCACTCTGCGTTACCTTCTACAACAAAGAGGCTGGGATCTCCTAGAGCCCTGCCTTTCCCTCCAAGAGTGTGGGGAAAGGCTTGGCTCGGAGATCATGAGTGAAGGAATATTTTAAATATTGTATAAAAGCATGTGTGTATTTAAGTATTTATTTTGTTAGATTAGTTTAGTTTGGTTTGGTTTAGTATCTTTTAGACAATATGACATCCTCCTCCCAGATCACATCATCGTATACTTCTGTTAGTGTTTCTTGTCTGTCCTCCACTCTCTCTTCCGAGCCACCAGTGAAGAATGCATAATAATGGCGCCGCCATCTCTCCAATATTTCCTCATCTTCAGTAATTATTTGCACTAATTCATGCTTAACATTTCTAATGGGTTTGCTTGCCTTTCCTTTCATGGATTTAATTCTTTTCCTGAAAATCTTGGTGTTTTCCTTATAATCATTCTGTAGACTTTTACCGAATTTCTCCTAACTTCTCCTCGCCACACTGATAAGCATTTTTGCTTCTTTTCGGCTCCGTGACTGGGAGGTTCGGTTCACCCATGTCAGGTGAATTCATACAAAAGCACCAAAACCAAACTTAGCATAGTTTAACCGCTCAAAAGTCCTCTTTAAATGGCTGTAATGACAAACTTTATTTGCTTTTAAAGTATATTTTGTCTTGTTTACCTTGAAAGTAATTGTTAATTATTTAAATTATATATTTCTTCAGTTATCACTTTCTAGTATTTCCTACTTCCCGGCTGAAAATGAATGTTTTTGTAGCTCTTGAGGTGTGTTATCACTCCTAGAAAAATTTTCCTCCACTTCCGGGGCATCCTGGATATCGATATAGAATTCCGATTGAAGTAGAACAATGGATTGAACTGACTATTGACGATTGAATATGTCTGCTATAAGATATTGTTCCTAGAAACTGCAGCGAACATGGTAATCCATCTCATGAATCACAATCCGAGTTACAGCCGCCTGTGCCCTACTGCCCAATGTGAAATTCTAATATCATGTAATTTGAAACACTTGCGAATTTCATTTACCGTTCAGTGTCCTTTCGAAGAATTTATCTTATATTGCAGCATTACATTGGGCAAGCTTCATTGCCTCGAAATTCTTGTTTTTCATTCTTAGTTTACAAAGCATGGTAGTCATCTATTGCTGAAATAATATATTACTAAATTAAAATTTAACTATTTTTCTAATCTCCATCTATTGTATTAGATGTACTGAAGGTTCTCGTCTATCTTATTAGATGTACTGAAGGTTCTCATCTATCGTATTAGATGTACTGAAGGTTCTCATCTATCGTATTAGATGTACTGAAGGCTCTCATCTATCGTATTAGATGTACTGAAGGTTCTCATCTATCGTATTAGATGTACTGAAGGTTCTCATGCTGGGCGGTTGGCTCCTCGGTTTAGTAGATCACCACGTTCTGGTTAGAAATAACGATCGTGAAAGATTCGGACCAGATCAATTTATACGGAAACTACTAGCACAATAGAAATGGCAGTGGACATTGGGCGCAGTCTCCGTTTGTAAACGATCACTAAGCTTTACAAGATAGCAATTGAAATTATTAAAACTGTTCAAAACCATAACCGCGTTTGCTACAATCTGACGCCACGAAGCTTTATTACGGAGGATGGTGAATGATTTTACATTTCCAACCTTACTAAATGGCTACTATTTAAAACTAATTAAAATTTTTGTGGGTTGAACATGCATTCACATGTTTGAACTGGTCATGGCAACGATTGCAGACAAATCCAAGTGTGTTTGTTTGAACAATTCATTTATTGTTTTCGTTTTAAAAATTTCCTAGAAAGTCGAATCTTCAATGAAGATGTGTAAAATATCTTTGCACACACTGTACCAAATACATCTTTAATTATTTTTATGATCAGATCATAAATAAAGTTTTCATAAACCGATATGTGTAATAAAACATTTTTTTTTATTTCCAACTTTTTTTTAGGATTTGGAATCCATAAAAATCATACAAAAGAAATTCACTGTATATGATTGGAGGGACCAAATGTACGATTGCAAAATTACAAGTGTTTCGTGGAGCTACTTCAGGTAGCAGCACTGCCTAAGCCCAACGATACTAACGAGAGCCTCATCCAAAATGTAATTTTAGGAATGTCACAGGTAGGCCCCTCCTATTTCAAGTTCGTAAGCAGTCCAAGTTTAGACAGTTCCTCTGTTTGGACGTGGTGTGGTATACTTATGTAAAATTTCAAGTTGAACGATCTTATGTTTCCGAAGATCTGATATCCTCATCCTAAAACCCAAACTTGCTCCGTTGACATAATGTAGTCGACTTTTTTCTATTTTTGTCATGTTCCACGGCGATTAGCCCGCGAGATACCTGAAGCCTGTTGGCAGATAGTCTATTACCTTTTCATTAACTCGAGCAGACCGCCTGCACACATTCACTTTTTTCCTCCTCACAAAGTTAACAAGTCCGTCGACTCCGGAAGATTCCTCCACCAATTCTTCGAGAACGGATTGAGCGGACAGCCGCTGCCTACTACGTGTTGGGACTGGACGAAGAGGCCTCCCTGACAGTTTACAAATACGGTGGACTTGGAAGTGTTGCTGTGCATCCATCGCCTGCTATAAATAACAACGCTCAATATGTTAGCCGGTATCCTCTCCGGATGTTAACTGGGCAGTCTTTGGTCTTCCCCAGAACACGTCTTCTTTATCAACCTGCTAATTAAGGATTCTTAGTTCGTAGGAGATACTTAAACCTTATGACGACTTCCTCCATTTTAAATTACTTAAATAATGACAACGCTTTGTCGAAGCATAATGATGTATCAAAATATGAAGAAAGGGCCTTTTAGGCGTCATAAAAACAAAAATTAAGTTAAACTCGAAAATGTGAACTTAATGTCACTGCCAACAACCAATAATGCAGCTTAAATGTAACAATCGTTAATATATGTCCAAAGAAGGTCCAAAATGGCAGGAGAGAATGTAGAGAATACCAGGAGAGAATACCTGATAGCTAAACTAAAATGAGTTAAGTGATTTTAGAATATACTGAATTCTTAGCAACTCTTCTGATTAAAACCTGTTTATTAGGCCTTGAGTTTTCTTGTTACATAATATTATTATATATTCTATAATATTTACTTCTAATGTTCTATGCTATTATCAATATTTGGCAACTTTATGAAATTACTAAGAAGCAATTGATTTAAATGTAACAGTTAAATCTCTAAATTTATTTGGGTAATTAATAAAACTCACTAGGCTATATGCTGTTTTTATTAAAACAATATATTTTGCACCAGTGAAAATCATAGTTTAGCTTTCACAGCAAAACTATTTTGTTATTTTTTGTTTCAACTGTGCTGCAAGATTCGGTGGTTTTGGATTCCGCAAAGAGGAGAATTCTGTTCAACGATTTCTATATGCTCAAAGACAACGAGGAAAACTCTTTTTTGATGGGTCAGATGTTCTTCATTCCTATAAAAGGAAGAAGTCATAATCAATAAAATAATGCAATGGCATTTAAGGCAAGCATCGATTTGTTGATTGCAAGATAAAAGAGTAATATCATACATACATATGTAGGAATACTGCCTTTGTGCATGTTTTTGATATAAGCAAACACTGAACTGAAAAGAAAAAAAACTTTTCCAAAGAAAATAAATAATTGAGCTGGCTTAGTTTCACCACAAATATCATTTATCATAGAAATAATATTGAGCATAGAAGGCTGAAAAAACAATAACAATTATGAATGAAGACAGTTAATTATCACAGCTCCCGACTAGTGGCAAATCTATCGGTTCAATTAGCGACACCAACCTTATTCTATTTGATCAATTAGCGACACTAACCTTAATCTAATTATTCGAGCAACAACAACTTTAATCAAACCAATGTAGATTAATAAAAGTAATTCAAGAATTTACCTTCGAACAAACAATATTACATATAATGTCAACTTCAATAGTCATTTCTTCCAGCGGGATTATTCTGAAAGGTACAAGAGAGGAGGTGGAGAGTATGATATTTCAAGAAACATACATAACATAGACTCGCTTTAAAAATTAAAGGTCTCAAATAATTCGTTTCTAATTCCTTCAAAAGATATTCCTGTAGAATCTGAAAAAAAAGAATTAGTTCGTTACCTCATTACTGGGAGGCTGAAGCAGATGGAGAACTCTATGTCATGTCAGGTTGTAGGATGTAACTTTATGCCATGTCAGGTTGTAGGATGTAACTGTATGCCATGTCAGGTAGTATGATGTAACTTTATGCCATGTCAGGTAGTAGGATGTAACTTTATGCCATGTCAGGTTGTAGGATGTAACTTTATGCCATGTCAGGTTGTAGGATGCAACTTTATGCCATGTCAGGTTGTAGGATGTAACTTTATGCCATGTCAGGTTGTAGGATGTAACTTTATGCCATGTCAGGTAGTAGGATGTAACTTTCGAGTGTCATCGAATGGAATCAGAATGGTCGGAAGTAGGCTTTCGTGCTCGCTTCTGGCAAAGGCAGTTTGTAGTTTCAAAATATGAAAATACTAAAAGATATGTGGAATTAACGGTTAACATTACCAGAAACAAAAATAGGAATTATAAACTGGAAAATTGATGGGACAGCTACCGTAACAACTGGCGAGAACATGGATCGTTCGGCAGACAATTTATTCCTCGACTGCTGGAGGCTCGTACGTCATTGGGACTGCGGGAACAGCAGCTTGCTGACAGATGACCAGTGAGTGACATGCCACTCCATCCTCATTAGCATGCCAGCAGATAGCCCGGGCCCGGCACAACATTAGCGGTGACAAGGCACTATATCCTAGTTGGGGACGTCCGTCTCGAGGATATATTGTTATCAACTATTCGTTTGTCTCTTATCAATATATTCCCAACGCATTAGCCATTCGGAGGTTCATTTCGAGTTCTCAAGACGGGTAACTTGCTGTGACCATCTCACTAGACTAATGTTTGTTTTACTAATGAAGTGACTTACGATTCCCTACCGTTTCTAATTATTTTAATCTTAATATATTTATCAATCTCTATCTATGTATGTATATATATACACAAGAGATGCATTTCACTCATTGATTTATTGATCTCAAAAATGACTATGAAGTTGAAATAATAATTAGTAGTTATCCTTAGGCTATAGATGTGCTATATCTTACAGTCCGAAAAACAATCGTTCTTTAAGTGGTTAGACCTATTTCGAAATGGTTTTCCGAATCACTCAAAAATTATTTTCTCCTGGACAACTAGACAACTATAAGTACTTTTTGGAACAGTAAATGAAATCCCTACAAATTTAAAGAAAACCCTTACACCTAGGACTATAAAGCTCGAAAAGGTGTCTTTTTATATGTATCTTCTTATTATTAATCGAATGAAACAAAAAGTAAATCGATAGCTTTACACGTTTTCGTTATTATGACTTTAATATGTTTTAAATTTTTAAAAAATCTGAATAATAATACATTTAATAATTCAAGTTAACAGTATTGGGCGAAAATATTCAAGATTTAAACAAAATTTGGCTTAATAAATGTTTGAATATCTAAATATATGATATTTACAAGATATGAAATTAAAGGTTTAAGAATAAATATATTGTTTTTAAAAATCGACATTATCGGTGGAAGAAATACCCTTATTTTAAAATTGCTAATATTGTTCTGTTTTATGATGTTTTTACCAGGTTATTTCCTGAAAACTATTATTTTGAAAAATTTACATTGGTATGAATTATGTTTTTATTTTTATTATTGTTTTATTAACTTTATTTTATTATTTATTTATTCTTCTAAATTCATTACATTTCCAAGTAAGTTGGATTGAGGACAAAGGCGACTGGGGAGAGGATAGTGGAAGGTTTTACGTTCCCCATTAATTTTAAAAGCCAAACAGTTATAAGATTTGACAACCTATTTCAAAATGTAAAAATTAACATAAAGAATTAACTTAAAGGGTTAATAAAATTTAGAGCAAATACTTAATAAATTATCTGTTTCGCTAAGAAAATAAAATCTTACTAAAAATATTTTTTTAAATTAAATACACATTAGACCAATGAGACAAAATTATTTAGAAATTTTAATATTTGTTTAAATTATCAAACAAACAGCTTTTTCATGGATTAAATCATGAAAGATTTCCATTTATTACAGAATGAAAGACCTTTTTTTGTTTGACATTAGAAAACATTTGTAGTTCATCAAAACCTAACATAGCCTTTCGTGAATATTTCGAACGAACTCAAAATGTTCCACTTAATAATGACCGCTATTAACTAGATAGATAGTAGAGTATAACTAGACAGTAGATGTTCTCTTCTACAAATAAATCTGATTAAAGTACTGACTACCAAGAAAAAACACGTCTGCCAATTAAGGTCAGTATAGCTTCCTCACAGTTTTCATTGGCTAAAATATTAAAATATTACTAGGTATACACTTTTTCGTATTAGAATAAAATCTGGTTGAAGCTGATTCGGAAATACAGTTACCCTTCAATATCCATATGAACATTCAAATTCAACATTGATATTCACGAATTTCGTTTATCAGATAATATTAAAATGCAAAAGAGTGCCGTTATTTGAAGATTCCATATTTGATTATCCTTAATTTAAAAAAAAATAAATGCATACTGAACATGCATTTTACTACTGTTAGTGCATAAGGTCTTATGTAAAAATTGATTGTTTTGCAAGAGTGCATAAAAATTCATTATTTCTTTATGCTTTATTAGTATAATTCCATATTTTGTTGCCAACTGCTATTTTCCATAGTAGTAGACTACTTATATAAGTTGCAGACTACAAAATATCACCTTTAGCACAAATAGAGTAAAGTTGAAAATTTTTAAATTCAAACTTTTTTACTAATAGTAGTGATATATACTAATAGGTATGTTTTCACTCGTAAAATGGATTGAACTAGAAACACCACAGGAAAAATTCAACTTGTTTGTTCGGAGTTAACTTGACCAATACGATCGATAACATCACTCTTACTGAGATCTAAAAATATATATTCCCAATATCTGTAAATACCGTTCATTTTTTGTAAAATCACTGAAAAATGCTCTTTACTTTGTATTTTTATGGGTTAATTGGAGGAAATAGTTACTGGTCTAGACCAACTAGAGATGTCAATGAAAGATATTATTGCACAAAATGTGTGATTGGAATACTTGCATTTTTGGATTTTTTTTTCCGCCTCTGAACCACTTTGCGACGCAGTCTTGGGCTGTACTGGGCAACAACATGCAGTGCCTGACATTAGCAAACACTGTCAAGCAATACCAGACAACATCAAGCAGTACCAGATAGTGCAATACCAGACATCAAGCAGTACCAGGTAGTGCAATACCAGACAACATCAAGCAGTACCAGATAGTGCAATACCAGACATCAAGCAGTACCAGGTAGTGCAATACCAGACAACATCAACCAGTACCAGGTAGTGCAATACCAGACAACATCAAGCAGTACCAGATAGTGCAATACCAGACAACATCAAGCAGTACCAGATAGTGCAATACCAGACAACATCAAGCAGTACCAGATAGTGCAATACCAGACAACATCAAGCAGTACCAGATAGTGCAATACCAGACAACATCAAGCAGTACCAGATAGTGCAATACCAGACAACATCAAGCAGTACCAGGTAGTGCAATACCAGACAACATCAAGCAGTACCAGATAGTGCAATACCAGACAACATCAAGCAGTACTAGATAGTGCAATACAGACAACATCAAGCAGTACCAGATAGTGCAATACCAGACAACATCAAGCAGTACCAGATAGTGCAATACCAGACAACATCAAGCAGTACCAGATAGTGCAATACCAGACAACATCAAGCAGTACCAGATAGTGCAATACCAGACAACATCAAGCAGTACCAGATAGTGCAATACCAGACAACATCAAGCAGTACCAGGTAGTGCAATGCGGTATCAGACAATAACAAGTTGGACCAAATGAAGAGACAGTAGTTGACATTATCAACCAGTATCAGACAATAGCTTTCTGTCCCTCTTCTTTCCCTTGTCGCTGCAATTTCATATTGAAATAATAACAATTGTTAAAGTTTTCAAATTACCGCGACACCAAAATCTGCCTTTCAGTTAGTTTTTGCACGAACACACTTTTTAAATATATTAATTTATAATCATATCCAGTTGAAAACATCCTCTTCTTCAGTCTTGAATAAAATATTTTGTATTATTATATTAATTACCAAAAACTGTTTTTATTTAAAATAATGGTATTATTTAAATATTGATACAGGACATTTTTAAGCTGTACAGCTCTGACAGCCTACTAATGGAATTTATTGACTCCATCACCTCCACCAGGTATTCGGTCTTTAACCTGGTCACTTGCCATTAATTGTTAAACCCTCGATTGCCTAAACTCGTGGATAGTGCATGTAGTTGATTCGATTCGATGCTGCTATTATCTTATTAGACAAATGTTACAATCTTCCTGAATGTCGGTGACAAAAGCTCCCTCTGAAAAGCGAATGCTACTACTTTTAGAAGCTCTCAGGGCGGCGGTTGGCCCGGGTGGGCGAGTCCCGAAGCCGGTCGAGGTGTAGCTAGGCGTCCCTAGGCCCTGAGCGATGGCCCATGCTCCGGCTCTAAGGGTCTAATTAAATGTTAATGGCGGCCAGTTAGCTGCAACAGATAGATTAGGGCCCTCTGACAAATGGAACACGTCGCGCCGGGTCCCTCCCACCTGCGCCGTTCACGATAACTCCTCTCGCGGTATTATCTTGTTTTTGTTTTGGTTCATCTTGTCCGATAGTTCATTCAAAGTAACATTGCGGTAACAATACAATTATCTAGCGAGTACAATTTGTTATCACAAAGGAAGGAGATGGTCCGGGGTCATAGGCTAAATAATTGTAAAATTATTTTATTAAAAGCCATCGTTTCGACCCGACTTTGCAGGTCTTCTTCAGGGCTAGAACGGACAAGATACAAAAAGAGTACAATGTGAATAAAAACAAAAATGGAAAAAGTAAAACGTACATAGAAGTAAAATATAAATATAGAAATAAGAGTTCAAAAGTTTAAAAGTTTAAGTATGGTGTTGAGAGGAAAATTATTGGAAAGGAACATATTTTAGACAGGCTAAGTGTTGGCTTGGTGGTATTGTGGATCAGATAAAGAGAGAGATCGGTGAATAAGGTTTTTGGCGGTATTGATTTTTTGGTGATATGGGTGTTGAGAATAAAAGTTGAGTAGTCTGCCTGAGTACGTGGGTTTAGTGTACCAGTCAGTAAAAACATAGCCGTCTGTGTTCTTTATTATTAGGAGGTCTAAAAAGGGGAGTGAATTGTTAACTTATTTCTCTATGGTGAAACCGAGACGGGAATGGTAACAGTTGAATGAGGAAAGAATTTAAGGGATGCTGTCAGGTTGAAGAACAATAAGGAGGTCATCGACATATTTTTTGATGAAAATGATGTGTTGATGAAAAGAAGGGATAACAGAGTCTAGGAGGCCATTGAGAACAATGTTGGAAATATCTGGTGCTAAAGAATTTCCCATGGCTAGATCTGGAATCTCATTAAAGAATTTTCCTTGGAAGGCGAGGTATCCGGATCTGCAGCAAAGCTCAAGAAATTCAAGGTATGAGGAGAGGTTGAGGGTGGTGTGAGGTTCGATGATTGTCCAGTTTTTCTGTACAATTTGGAGGGCGTTGTCTATTGGGATGTTGGTAAATAAGCTTTCGGCGTCAAGGGAAACAAGGATAATGTTGTCAGGAATATGGAGAGAAGATAACTCTTCTTTAAGGTGGAATGAATTATTAATGTCATAAGGATAATTGTGAATAAGTTTTTGGAGAGAGGAGAAAAGTAATTTTCTGAGTTTAGCTGAGGGGGCGTTAATGTTGGAGATGATATGGCTGAAGGGATTTCCAGGTTTGTGAATTTTTGGGAATCCATATAAGCGGGGTGCTAAGGAGTTGTAGGATATAAGGTTGTAGTAAGTGGGACGGATAATTTTTTTGGTCTCAAGTAAGTTTTTAATGTGTTGGTTGAATTTTAACATTAGTGTACGGGTTAAGTCACGTGAGAGGGTGCGTAAGTTGTTTTGTCTGAACGTAGTTGGTGCATTTTATGTGAATATTCGGTCTTGTCAATAATAACGGTCGAATTTCCCTTGTCAGCTTTAGTAATAATGCGGTGGTCGTTTGTTTTGAGGAAAGAGCGAGTTTATGACAGCCACCCCGGACCATCTCCTTCCTTTATAATGCAACGGTCAGCTATTAAATATTCAATTTCTTATCACGTAAAAAAAATTTTAATGCAAAAATAATTTTTCAAGTAGGTCTGGTACTGCATGAAATTATTCTGCTCAGATAAATAATATAAAACAAAAACTTTAAAATGAAAACATTTTACTAAAAGCAAGGGATTAATTATTCGAAAAATTAAAGGCGTCAACCATACACTAGACCAGTGTAGCATGTAATTGAAAAAATAATTTATCCAGGATGAAAAACTTGTCAAAATACTTTACTTAACTTATGAAAAACATAGTTTGCTTGAGGACATTTTAAATCAAAGTGGATGTATACTCTATATAAAGAATGCATTGCTCCGGTATGAGGAAGCGGAACAATGGATTGCTCACCATCACTAGGCGATGGAGGCGCGGTGGACAAATGACAGAGTACCCGGGACCGTCGCTGGCGGCGAATGCTAATCAGAAGTGGCTGAGCCGGTGCACACAGTGGGCCAGACCCCCCCCCCCCCCACCACTTCATAAAGTGCATATCGTTGTGTTCCTTGTAACTATTTATTTTAAAAAAGTGAAAGCACTACTCCAAAATAGCATCCAAAGATGGCGGACCGACGACTTTGACTTCAGTTAGTTTTTTGGTCACTGAGAATCAGCATTTAGCTTAACTTCGTCTTAGTTGGTCTTTTATTAAAGATGGATAGTCAGAGGATAATAACACATGAAAAAATATTTAAAAATAATTTACTTAGGCAATATAAAACACCAGTAAAGTCAATATTATTAACAATAAAAAAAAAGTTGGAAATCAAGCGTCGTTTGTAATTAAACGGCCAACAATAACGCACAACGTGCTGGAATAATACATTTGGAGAATATATTTCTCTTTCTAAAACACTGATTACGTTTTAAAATATTAGAAGCGGTTCCGTAGAAAATGCACTTAAACTTAAGCAGCAGGAAAGCGGTACTTGCATAGGTCCGTACAGGCTCCTACCACCCCAACCAATACTCATAAATGGCTTAGTTATAGTGGCTATAATAACATTTTTGGTACCTTATATTTATTGTATTAACGAAAAAATATTAATGCAATAATTTAAATGTTCAGAAAAAAACAATTTTTACTTTCACTTACGTAATGTATATATCATTTATATATCATGTATATATCAAGTATATAGTAAGGATAAGTATTGCGATCGTGAGTTTTCAACGAAAATACACTTTTTGAAGTACCCTGAGTCCAAATAACCAAGTTCCGAAAAATGGTCTGTGTGTCTGTGTGTTCATATGTTAGTAGTCTAGCTCAAAAACGAAAAGTCGTACGGAGTGCCACTTTATATCAACGCTCAAACATATTTTTATAATTTTCTCAAAAACGGCTCTAACGATTTTGATTAAACTCGGTGTATCATTGTATTATGAAGTGGCCTTTAATATCAACTAGGTGTTATCACCATTGATGTCACATTACAGCGCTTAGATGTCATATCTTCATGTACCTCTTCCTCTAAAGTACCTTCAATATGGTTTATTTTAAATAATTACCTATCTCTCATTATTAAAAGTTACGAAAAAATGCTAAATATAACTTTTGAAAGAATTTGATAATTGAATAAAGGAAAAAATAAAATAAAAATGCTTACCCAGGTCGAAAAAGAATCTCCGGAAATACTATTCAGAAGGCATACGTAAAATATATCGTTGGAAAGCGGAGAATTAAAAAAAAAAAAAACAGTATCTAAGATAGAAAGTTGTAGAAGGTAACGGAGAGTGGCGAAAAAATTATAATTAATAATTTTTGAAATCTAATAATATTTAACGTAAATCACATATTTTCAAGGAAATTAAATAAAATTTACTAACTTAAATGTAAACTTTTAAATGTTTTTCTAAAATTGATTTAAATTATGTAAAATTCACCTAATAAAGCCAATGCCACTGTTTAAAATACTATTTCATTGTACTTGTGTGAAAGAAAAAGTGAAATATAAAAATATTGCATGGATATGTTTATCACATCAAATATATTTACTATAGAGTATTAACTCTAGATAATATATTATATTTAAACAATTATGTATCTATCGCCCGTTTATTCCAAAAAATCACCGAGTAACCTTTTAGAAAATTAAATTAGTGAATAATTTGATGAATTTTCCCTTTGTTAAATCCCAACATTATCCATTTACAATTAGTGTGACAACTTTTGACCTATCCATGGCAGGCAAATAAAATATCGTAATTTATTTTTAGTAAACTTTACAATGGAAAATAGCTCGTTAATAACTAATAGTCCTACGATCCATAATCATTTATAGGTTAAATATTCAGATATGCTTTCAAATCTCTTTAGGCATATATGCGCCTTCCGGTTGACAGAATGACTAACTGCAATTTCAACATTCTTCATTATTAATTTTATTGATATTTCTAGTGGTAATTAGTGGTACAATGTATACCTTTATTCACAGTTCTATATTTCAACACTGCAATCATCTACTCTGGAATCAACTTACTCATTGTCTGCATAGATAACTTTTTCAACTAGAAATATCACTAAAATGACTTTACTAAAAAATGTTGAAATTGGAGTTAGACATTCTGTCAACTGACAGGCTCCGAGACTGAAGTTTATAAAAGTAGATAGAGTGACTAGATTTTTATTGCCTACCGTCGATATAATAAATAGACATTTTGTAATTATAATGGTCTTTATGACTTTTTATCTGTAAGCTTTAAAAGGTTAGTTCCGTTTAAAATGCACTTCAAACATTTTATAATAGCCCAGCATTGCCAAAAAATAATTTCTATTCCAAGTAGAGCGGTAAGTGAAAGTTGTGTGTTGAGCGCACCAGATTTTTTTTTTAATCCATATTTACAAGGAACACGACGATTTGCAATTTATAGGTGCGCGGGTGCGGAGAGGGGAGGGGGCGGACGGTGGGGGGCTCTGGCCCACGGACAGGTACAGGCAGCAGGTGGCTCACTCAGTACGCCCGGAAGGAGGCCGTGCGCCGGCTGCTCGATGCCTTCCGGCGGTGCTCGCTCCTGCTCGTATTTGAAGCTTCATCATTGATCCAACTGCTGCTCTTTCATTATTCGCTCACAGGTCGTGCTTTATTCCGCCAAGAAATTTAGACGAAGTATGTTTACATAAATTAATCGATTAAATAGTTTGATAAAAACAAAACTAAAAGAAAGACGAAAAAAAGTTGTTTTAATATTTTTGGGAGATTTAAAAAAACCTTTAAGTCTCTCAAATAATAATTAGCGAACAGTTAAACTAGTCAGGTATTATCAGCCGCAAATGTATAACATTATATGAATTCAGACCATAACGACTCATCTCAGGTTTAATTTGATTGTCGGTTGAGCTGTGTCTGTTTTTTTTTTTATATTGCTGATGGGGAAGGTGATAAATCGATTTGTATTAATGTCGAAATATAATTTTTAAGCCTAGCGATTTCAGACTTAGTAATGTACTTGAGAGCCTTTCTGTTTTTATTTAGAGTCTTTCAATATATATGGGATGAGCATTTGTGTTTCATTGATAGTAAAAAAAAAATATATATATATCTTTAAGAAAAGCATAACGTTAATTAGAGTGGATGGTAACTTGGAGAGGTGGGGTGGTGTTGAGGATAGCAGTCGACCGCAACTTGAGATGAAGAACTCGTGGTCAACCACATGAAAGGAAATGGCTAAGGGTCACTTAGTTATATCTTCAACTCAAGTATCAACAATAATGATTATTGTAACTACGTTCTAGAATTAGAAATTTAAAAACGAAAGCATAAATAATTGGGTTTTATTTTGAGAATATTTAAAAAAAAACTATGAGGTTTGTCGCTAATATCATGCTATGTAAAATCAAAGAGTTTTAAAATATCTTAAAAAAATATTATATGCATTCTTTTGCATTTGTTAAATGAATAGTATCGGGCATCGTCACTCAACATGGTCGTGAAGGGGTGTCCCCCATCTAGTGTCCCCCATGAAGTGCTAGTAATTCTTAATATTAACGATAATAGTTTGTTTTCTGGCCCCAAAGATCTCAAACATTGATTGTATTAGTTAAATTATGAATGAAAATCTTCAGTTGATACTTTATTATTGACGTTAACATCACTATTGTCTTCCTTATGTGAAAAAAATTGAAGAATTTATTTTGTATATATACAACTAAATTAGCATGTTTATTTTTTTATTACTTCATTCATTTATTATCTTGTAAAATATAATAATAAAATATTTAATCCTGAACTTTATAACTTATAACCTAGTCAATGATATATTTTTTCCTCTTGTAGTGTTCACCACCTTTCTTCCATTACAGTATCCAACGGTAGCCAATAAGCATCTTCTCATTGCATTTAACGCTACACCTCTTCTCCATTTTGGCTATTTCTAAGGAAAGACGTAAGTAATGAAGCACTGCTAAGAAAGCTGTAAGTAGTGAAATAACATAACGAAAGATATAATTAATGAAGTAAAGCAAAGAAAGATTTAAGTAATTAAGTAAAGTAAAGAAAGATGTAAGTAATAAAGTAAAGTAAAGAAAGATGTAAGGAAGAACAAGTAACGAAATAAAGTAAAGAAAGGTGTAAGTAATGTAGTAAAATAAAGAAAAATGTAAATAACGAAGTAAAGAAAGATTTAAGTAACGAAGTTAAGTAAAGAAAGATGAAAGTAATTAATACAAGCATACCAAAGCAAGGTTGGACAGTTATAATTCTAAATAATATAAATATTTGAATCATATTAATCAAAATTTAAAGTTTAACATTGTTGGTATAAGTTATGAAAATAAACATTTATTAGAGGGATTTTAGAATTACATGAAGCCCAATTTCTTTGGATTTATTACTGGATATTGTTTATTATATTGTATTATATTGAATATTTTGCGATAGGTGCAATCCATATGACTTTATTAACAAACTAGACAAGTTCATTGTATATTAACGTAGTGATGGATGCTGTTATCAAATTGATCTAGGACGCATCAAAGCAGAGCAAGCGCATTCCTCCAACTCGCGCCTTACAGCAGGAAGAATGGGTAGAAGATAGCAGGCCATTGTCTTTGGCGAGCCAAGGTGCCCGCCACCTGTCCAGTCATTCTGTCTCAATTAGTCAGCGACAAACAATAAATAGCTTCACTATAAAACAGCCTTCCATTTCGTCACCTTGTGCTTGTAAAATCAATACCAAACATGGACCGATCTCTTTAACACCAAGTTGAATCGAACCCTTAATCTAGATCATACCAAATATATCATCCACAAGATGTAGTTGCCAAGGTTCAGAGCAAGACATCCACCTAAACCAGTGTGGTATTTGTTAGATGGTTACGAGGTGTCCACGTATCTCAAATCATAAATTTAACGCTGGTATGGTTAAACCCTATATTCGATCCTTATTCTACCTGCAATGAACATTAGTTGATAACAAATTTACGTTTTGTTTAATTTAACCTGCCTCTGCCGTTCATTTCGGTTTATAAATTTCACCGAAAATATCGGATAATGATGTGAATTAAACAA
The DNA here is from genome assembly GCA_928085145.1 of Nezara viridula. Taxonomy (NCBI): domain Eukaryota; kingdom Metazoa; phylum Arthropoda; class Insecta; order Hemiptera; family Pentatomidae; genus Nezara; species Nezara viridula. Next base: position 1,853,895 of record OV725082.1, on the reverse strand, counting down.
AAAAGAATAAATAAATAAAAATAAAAAAAGTCAGATTTTCTACTTAAATCTTTTTTAGAGTATAGCCTTAGCAGACGGTCCATAATTTCCTGGTTTATTTTAAAAAGTTAATCATTTCAAATTATTCAAAGTTACGAAAAAATGCTAAATATAACTTTTGAAAGAATTTGATAAGTTAATAAAGGAGAAAATAAAATAAAAATGCTTACCGAGGTCGAAAAAGAATCTCAGAAAATACTATTCAGAAGGCATAAGTATAATATATCGTTGGAAAACGGAGAATTAAAAAAACAAAAAAAAAACAAAAACAGTATCTAACAAAAGTTGTAGAAGGGAACCTGCGTTGCTATAGATTGTAGCGCCTAAACAATTGTACCGATTTCAATGAAAGTTCGCTAAAGTCATTTTATTGAAACCCTTTAAATTTATCTATATAACATACTTCAATGAAAAGAAGCTGGGAAAAAAGTTACGAGGGATGTTAAAATTAAATTCCGAATAACTCAAAAAGTATACACTTTTTGTGGATATTGTGATAAGATGTTTCAAAGATATTTAAATTGCCTTAAAAAAACAAAAGAAGTTTCATCGAAATCGAAGCACTATTAGTAGAGATATCACGATTTTTGTTTTTTAAAGTTAACAATGGGATCCACTTCAAAGTTTTAAAATAGAGCCTGGATACCCCAGTGACACACCGACAGCCTCAGCACCGTCCACTAGCGCAGATATTAAGCTACTCTATCTAGTATAAAGTAACATAAATAATTATGTTAATATATATACACTCATACACACACAGGTAAGGTATAGGTACATTGTTTTGTTGGTTCAGTTTCAGTATAATGCAGAATATATCTATTCTGTCACCAATTCTAGATATCGGCAGTGTACTGGTACTAGTGGGGGGACTTAGTGCAGCAAGTGGGCCTATTGGTCCTTTTGGCCTACCCCAAAGATGACACTACCAATGGTTGTCTATTGTGCCTCCAACTCTGTCTATTGGCTGTTGTCTGTTGTCTGTTGTGCCTCCAACTCTGTCTCAAACCGTTTCGTTCTTCTAATGAAGTTCATGGTTCATGGTTGGGCCGTTTTATGGAGGTAGCTATGCATACTTGGATTCTGTCTGCGCCCAGAAGTCTGTACCTGAGGGACGCAAATCGGTCACATTCTGTTATGAAGTTGAGGGCAGTTTCAGGTGCACTTCTGCAAAGATTGCAGAGCTCACCATCCCACAGTTCATCATCCACTATCCCACAGATTGTTAAATGTCTTTTAAGTCTACAGTGGCCTGTTAGTCCTCCGATGATGAGTCGGATTTCTTTCCTAGATAGGCCCACCAGCCACTTTGTTTTCGAGAGAGAGGGGCTTTCGATAAATTCTTTATCTTGTCTTAACCCAGTGCATACCCTCCATTATACACCTGTTTTTTTCAGATCCAATCAAGTACTTCTTTCCGCTGTTGCTTTCTGGATATTCATATTGCAGGTTCCGGACCTACAGTAGGAAGTTCCGCTCCTTTCCTTGCAAGAGCATCACCTTTCATTGCCTTTAATTCCTTTGTGACCAGGATCTCACTCTAGTTCCACCCTCTTTGGAGCAGGCCAGTGCTTCCAAAGCCTGTTTACACTCCTACACCACTGTGGAGGTCACTTTGGGAGACTCCAACGCTTGTAATGCTGACTGACTATCCGAAAAGATAGTGATGCCAGCATTCTTGCAAATAGTAACTTCTAGACATGTGGTCTGCTTAAAATACTGTAGCATTTTTACCTGATGGTATGCTTAATTCTATATTTAGGCTCTCTACATAGACTCCTCCACCAGTTAAAGCAGTTGAGTCTTTCCAACAGTCCATCAGTAAAACAGAGCAGGTAGTCCTTTTGAGTTTCTACTGAACACTGTGCCCAGTCTGTTACGTTAGGGTACAGGTAGCTAGCCTTACTGTCTCAAGTAAAGCATTTTTCAAGCGGCGGAGAGAGGTGGCGTAAGATAGGTAACTGTTTTCCTACCTTCTTGGCTATCTCTAAGTGGCCGATGTGCGTCCCTGTTAATTTCCGCTGTCTATTATCCTCCATCCTTAAAAATGCCGTTATCCATAAGTGTAGCGGAGTCAATGACAATAAGTTTTCCAGGACCTTTAATGGCCCCTTTGTTGACGACTGCCTCAGCCCATGTCCTTTTTCTTTAATAAGGGCTTATTCATTTGGGTCCATGACTGGAGGCTTGTCTTTATTTCTTACTTTACTACCCGGAAAGTGGGTCTCCTGTAAATGAGCCAAAGTGTCCTCAAGGCTGGAGGTCCAGTTGTTAAGTTCCTAATGATAGGTGATTGTTATTGCCTATGATCTTTATTAACCGGGAAGCTTCAGCCGTTATTTCCACATCACTGGAAAAACTTTTCGCCAACCTTCTTTTTCTCTAGGCTTTCCTGGTGGCTTTTTGTAGTATGGTGAGTTCATTAGACTACCACATAACTTTTTTCTTTGGTTTTGTTCTCAAATGGCAGGCCTCCTCATATGCCGCCAAAATGGCAGCCTGCCTAGGCTCTTTGTCTAAAGATGCTAAAGCTTATCCGCCCCATGGGTCATGGGACATGGGTCATGAGACTTTCCAATCGCTCCCTGTAAATTTTCCAATCAATATACTTGGGTTTCTTTTCAGGAGAGGGCCGGACTGGACTGACTTAATCTTAAATATGATCATCCTGTGGTCAGACAATGTAGTGTCTGAAGTGACGACTCAGTCTTTAAAAAGGCTTTTAATTCGGCTTGAAGTGAATGTGACGTCTAAGATCTCTCTTCTGTTGTTTGTTATAAAGATGGCTTCATTACCTTTGTTTAAGATCTCCAAGTCTGTTGAGGTTATTTCACTTCGCTCATTAGTGTCTGTACTACCCCACATATGATGATGGTCATTTATTTCCCCACCTAATAGGAGTGGGAGGTCCTCTTTTTTTGCAAAATTAAAGAGTCTATTAACATATAACATATAATTATGTTAATTAAAAATATATATATATTTATACACACACACACACATAGACATATATGCAGGTAAGGTATAGGTACAATGTTGTGTTGTTGAGTATTGGTTCAGTATAATACAGAATATATTTATTCCGGCACCAATTCTAGATATCGGCAGTGTACCCTGTCAAGTTAAACAAAAAAAAAAAATTGTGAGATAGTGGGAAGACAATGATGGTACTAGAACCTTCCACTTCCGACCGGACTCGTAAACTACGATAAGGCGCAGTCCCTAAATGTTAGTTCCGAGTTCCTACGGGTAGGGCATGACAATCGAGGCTTTAAATTTTGAATAAACCTTAAAAAAGAAAACTCGAAAAATAAATTTAATTCATTGTAACGGTTCAAGTTTCTGTTAAACAGAGATAAAAATCTCTAGACACACACACACAATATTTTATATAATATGCTACTGATTTAAATAACATGTAGGTTTAAGTAACATGTATATATATATATATATATATATATATATACAACACTTACCAATGGTAGCATTCTTATGGTTATATTAACCAAAAAGATTCTGTTGCAATATTAATCTGTGTGAGTGTGTATGTGTAAGTTGTTTATAAATTAAAATAATCGGAAATGAAGCTGGAGCAGAACCATAGTGATAGTGGTTCGGAAATGGCGCAATTCCATTTGATAAAATAAAAATAAACCTGCCTTGTCGTACATGAATTGATTGCGCAAAGATCTGGGGAAAAGGTTCTCGTTAAGGCATGAAGTCCTGCGCATACTAAAGATGTGCTAACGTTCATTAAGAAGATAAAGCTGCCGAGCAAGAAGGACAACATTAATTCCCTATGTCCGACCATGTCCTGAATCCTAAGCTATAGCTCCTGCTTTTGAACCGGTGCGTGTTGCACCCACGCCGAGTCTCCGTTATTGGAGCAGTGTAAGCGTTTCTAAAAGAGCATTCAATTTGCTTTATCTTTGCAGAACTTAAATTGACTTACCATATTTTTATTTTTAGATTTTTGCAAACTTTACGCAATTAAGGGAGGGTGTGCTCGTATGTATTGTTGCCCAAAATCTGTCTTGGTTTTTACTTTGCAAGACCAAGACCAAGGTCGCCTAACTGTTGCAAGACCAAGACCAAGGTCGCCTAACTGTTGCAAGACCAAGACCAGGTAAAAAGGACTGGTAAAAAAAAATCGATTTTTTAATATAAAAATTAAGGCAAAATAGTTACTAATATTCGATAATCTTAGTTACTATATGTTGATAATTGGTATAACCAATATACTTTTGCATTTAACTCCTCTAATTTTTCATTCGGGCTTAGTTAGGCTTCTCCTCTCTAAAAAATTAGAGTAATATCTCTATTCTAATAAGCTGATTAGTAACTGCAAGACTGTTGCGAGACTCTTGCACAAGACCAAGACTATGACCAAGACTGAGTTTGCAAGATCAAGGTTTGTCTCGGTCTCGTATTTGGCAACACTACTCGTATGGTGTGTGCTCGCTGGATGGTATTAGTTGAGAGCCTGCACCTCCTGAAACCTTATATATATTTTTTTTTTAAATTTTATTTTATTGAGATTTACAACTGTATTACATGGAAAATACAATAAGTAAATGTTACATTGGTAACATGACATATACAACATGAAGAGAAACTACCCATTGGTAGAAATCAAATTAAAGTTCTATATTAGAAGGTCCCGAGGCCATCTTCTTTTCAGACGCCTCGGAGGATTATCAGGGATCGAGGAGGAAGCAAGGTTTGAAACGAGAGGATTCGGATGGTTCTGCAGTTTGTTATGGAAGGATAGATATCTGGATTGGGCCAAATCGGAAACATATGGAAAATTAAGATCTTTATGGATGATTTTATTTGTGACAAAGTAAGGAGCGTTGAGGATTTTACGAAGGATTTTAGATTGTAAGGATTGGATACGAGAGGAATTCAATGGTTTAGTGGAGCCCCAAAGCTCAATTCCGAAGTCCAAATAGGTCTTATTATTGTCATATATATGAGTCGTTTGTAATTGATTGTGAGCTTAGAGCGTTTGTCTAGTAAGTGCTGCAGTAGTCGAAAACTTTGGGCGGTTTCTAGTCGTTTCAGTCTAGTATGGGGGTTCCAAGTGAGTCGCTTGTCAAGGTGGAGTCCTAAGTATCGGATTTATACGACAGGGATAAGAGGGCTATTGTTGAAGGATACTGTAGGACAGGAAGTCATAGGTTTACGGCGAAGAGTGAAGGTAATTTGTTGGGATTTATTGGAATTTATTTTAATCCTCCAGTTCTGACACCATTTTTCAAGACTTGTGATGTGTGATTGAAACGTTTGGGATGCAATAGATGGATCGTTATTAACTGATAGGATACACGTGTCATCGGCATAGGTGGTGATGACAGTATTGGAATGGGTTGGGATGTCAGCTGTATAAACTGTGTAAAGGATAGGACCTAGGATACTACCTTGAGGAACACCGGCAGACTGAGTAAAAAGTGATGAATGAGCATTGTTATGATTGACTTCCTTATAAAATTAAAACGTTTTTTATTCATTTTACAATATATGTAAACTAAATACAATTTTGCAAAATCACAAACAATCATACTTTCTATTTATTTTAATATTAATTCTGCTATTAATAAACATTAATTTATGATCTTTTAGAATCTCTATTAATAAACTTGGCAATGTTTACGTAAAATATTAAAATTAAATATTTTTTATTTTGCAGTACTACAATTAATAAGAATACAAGACTATTATCATTTGTTTGCTTTATCTATATAACTTTAAATGTTTCCAAAAACGTTATTTTAGAAACTGAGTAGAATTTTTATGTAGAAGTTGTTTTTATTTTAAATAAATGATTTTGAAAAAACATTATGGTAAATTTTTTAAACTACTTCATAAAACAGTAATTGTAATCCACGCATAAATCAAATTAGACTGTGATCTAATCAGGCAACAGTTTCTATGAAATTAATCGATACATTAGAATCGAAAATGGAGTTCGGATCGATTATCATCCGTTTTATTTGTATGCAAAAGATTTTGTGGGCCGTTCCTCGGCTATTGCAACACACCTTTTAACCTTTGAGATGATGCATCTTCGAACGGCTGTCGGATGCGCGTGAGTCACTGGAAGATGTGTGAGGGCAATCTGTTGTAAGAGTTAACAGCACCACAGCGCTTCACGCTCAGGAACAGCCTTCAGTTTAACACAGTCCTGCATAAATTCCTGAGATTGGGTGGCGTACTAAAGTTTGGCCAAGTAACTGCTCATTTTTCACGATGATGATGGGCCACATGTGGCCACATAGGGGTGCTGGTGACTATGTACTCAAATTTTCTCTTTTTTTAGTGATAATAAATAAGAGCTAAGTATAAAATTGTGGAACAATTGATAAAAATCTCTGTTAGTACCCCCTCCCTCCGCCCAAACAATATACTTCAATATTATTTCTTTCTGTTGGCTTTGCATATCTTTTGCCACCTTTGTCAGTCTTTCCCACCTTTTACTGACTACCTTGAGCTGTTTCCATTTATCTTCATGCAGCTGTATTGCATCTTTGTTGATTCGATTTATCCATCTGTTTTTTGGCCTTCCACGTGGTGTTTCATTGTTGTATAGAGAGATCCTGATTAATTGCTCTGAGACAAATGCCCCCCTCCCATCTTAACCTCCTTCCCTTCATATCATGAGATATAGATTGACCAGCTCCTGTAAGCAGTTATTCTCCTGAGAGCACTATGATCAAAGATCGCTCCGGTTATTGTACGGAGAATTTTCCTTTCAAAACTTCCTTCTAGGGTGAGAGTTGGTGCCGCAGCAGTATATCAGAACTGGCTTTATCATAATTGTACACCCTTAATTGGAGATTTCTAGAGATTTTTCGGGATTCAAATGCCTTTAAAAGAAGAAAGTTCGCGCTAGCTCTATTTCTGGCCTTTGGTCATTGATTGAGATTATTGTGTAGTATTTGGAAGTGTCTAATCTCGGGAACGATTTCTCTTCTACGCATATCCTGTCATTGGAGTGGAATTTTCGGATTACTATCATATGTTTTTTTATATTCGTTTCCTTATAGGCCGATGATTATCAGAGGGAGCATTTGATTATCAGAGTCAAAATAGAACAAAAAATGGTGCATATGAAACGAAATGATAATGAAGAATGGTCATTGATTTAATTCCCTTTTATTCTTGGTTCAGTTGGATGTAGTGAGCGGAAATAAAGCTTCTATTAGAGACAAAGTAAATGTCCAAACATCCAAATTTTTGGACGATAAGTACCTACATGAAATGCACTGATTTATAAAATGATATTAGGAAAGTAAAACGCACGCAGTAAAATGAAACTTCGGTATGATCAATGTGGTTCACGCGAAAAGCGATACGACAGAATATTGCAATAAAAGGAGAATCGTTTTGCTGAATGCGATGATAGTAATAAATGATAATAGTAAATTAAAAAAAAAAGAATTACTGACGGTAATGCAGATATCAAGAATGCTTGCTAGTTTGGGTGCAAAGTTTTTTCTTTCTGTTTTCAAAAAGACGTCTTGGGTTAATTTAAATAATCTCGCGAGTTAATTTCTATCAGAGATTGTTATCCGGGATAGGGTTAATTGATCCCAAGGCAGGCGGCAATCGGATATGTGACAGTTTGGTCAGTTTTTGCAACCTTCAGAGTGCTTTCTCTTGTCAAACCCGATGCCTCCCGAATTCCGAAACAACTTAAGTGAATGGCGTTTATTTTTAGTCTGGATTTGATAAAAATAAAATGGTAGTTTTACAGCTGGAAATTCTTTAAGTCTGTATTTATCTGTTTAATGATGTATTCCAATTACATTCCGTAATAATGTATTCCAATTACATTCCGTAATGACCCAGCATATTGGTTAGATACCTAGTCCTGTTATAAATATTGTTACAAGGAAATGTATACAGATTCTGTTCCACTCTCTCCGTAGGTGTAAAAATCTGCCTTTTTGTCTGATAGATCTTTATTTATTTGGCGGTATCTATAAGCTGTGCATTTTAATATCATGCTGATATTTTAATATCATTAGTGCAGCTTAAGCAGGAGTAGCTACGAGGAGTTGTGATTTTGTTTAATTGGCACCCATCCTAACGTCACTTTTTATTGTGCAAGATATTGATTTGACAGTGATTCCCATTTCCCGGGACATGATTTGTTGTTTTCAAATAAGGTTTCTTCTGATTCGAGCAACCACTACTCTCACTGTATTTGCCGTTCTCATAATGAGGGAATGGCCGGGTCGAGATCTGTCACATACAGATAGGGCCTCATTATATCTATTTATAGTGCGGTACACGAAAATACGGCTGATAAAGCTTTCAATGTGTTGAAAACTCTGGTCTACATTTTCCAACTTTATGTAAGGCAATTACAGCTACTGGATTTTCTTTATCACACCACTACATGTTAACTGAGCGAAAGGAAAATACAAATTAATTGGGATTATTATCCTGACATGTATAGAAAACAACCTGATAGAGGTAAGGACTATCTAAATAATACCTAAGGACGTAAACAAAGTTCAACTTTTGTAACAGTATTTATGGCAAAACTAGGTATATATATATATATATATATATATATATATATATATATATATATATATATATATATATATATATATATATATATATATATATATCCGCGAGGGTTGGGATAGCTGTGCTGGCTAAGGCGCTTGCAATAGGTAACCAAGTTAAACAATGCCGAGCGTGGTGACGCCAGATTTGTGTGGCTGTCCACCAGAGAAAGCCACGCTGCCCAAGATCCCCCCCTCCGGGTATGGGAGACCCTTCGCTCTACCGGAGGCAACTCACACTGACTAGGCGTAGGACTGATGACCCTACCCTCATGTACTTAAATCAGAAATCGGGATGTGGTCTAGGAGACCACATCGCGCGGTCAAAGATCTGCTTGGTCTTTAGCGCCAACCGAAAAAAAGTAAAATAAAATACATACATATATATATATATATATATATATTGTTTTTTTTCGGTTGGCACTACAGACCATCAAGTTCTTTGGCCCCGAGATGTGATTTCCTTACAGACGTGTGATACTTGCGGGAGCTTAGATAGTCTGGAGGGGGTCACCCTACAACCTCACGTTGCTACGAACCGGAAGGCCACCCGTAGCTCCATAGCCGATCCCTTTGGGGCCATTCTGGCAATGTCCTTCCCACCGACTTTCTCGGGTCCAAGGACAGTGACAAATCGGTCTAGATCCGTGGATTATGGCTGCTTGGAGTTCGCAGGCGCATGAGGACCTATATTTCTTTCCCCGAAACAGACCCTCCATGAACTGAACCTCAGGGGGCTATTAACATCCTGGTAAACCACATCCCGATTCCCGATTTAAGTACACGGGGTAGGGTCATCAGTCCTACGCCCGGTCGGTGTGAGTTGCCTCCAGTAGACTGACGGGTCTCACATACCCGGGGGGGGGGGAGACTCGGGCAGCATGGCTTTCTCTGTTGGACGGTCACCCATTCAAGTACTAACCTCGCTCGACGTATCTTAACTTTGATTAACTATTGCAAGCGCCTTAGCCCGTACGGCTGCCCCAGCCCCCCTTTATATATATATATATATATATATATATATATATATATATATATATATATATATATATATATATATATATAAGTTAAGCGTCTCCGGGCTTGAAAAATAAAAAAAAAGAAGGAAAGAGGAACGAGAAACAATACTCACGACTTCTGAATAAACACTGCTTTATTCGTCCAATAATCTGCCTTATATACAATTGCTATGTTTATTTACATTACAAGATGGTATTAAGGCTGATATCGCCAGTCTCCGGTCTTTATCTCCCCCCCACCAGTTTACGAATAGGATTTTCGGAAACTTATAAATTCCCAGATCGGAGCCACCGGTATCAGCCTTAACCCTTTACAATTATTTGTACCAGTATAAACTTAAAGTACACCAAACCTCACTTCCACTCCGCTGGAACGAGAAATAAATAAAAAGAAATAAACCACAGAAAGTAAACACACAACGTCTTATTAACAATGGAACAGAGCTCTTAATCCTATAAAAATTACAATCACCTCTATTATGCTGCCATATCTTTATTTACAAGAACAACAAAAATAATAAAAAAAAATGACATCATCAACAGTAATAATAATAAAAAAAAACATATTTTTTTATAATACGCGATAAGGGTACTACGAATCAATTGGTTTCTGTACCGGTTCTAACATTGGGAGCTTCAATTGTTCAATATGAACAGTTCTCCTCTTCTTAGGTTCGTTAATGCTTTCAATGGTTACCAGATTATGCTCCCTAATAGCAATCACTCTGAATGGGCCCTCGTACCGTAACAATTGTTTCCCTCTGTTGGTTCCAATTCTACGATACACTATTGTTCCGATTTTTAATTCTCCCATTCGGTCACGTACCTGCACATTCTGCCGCGCTACCCGCTTCTCCTTTTCCCGCTGAATTCTCCCCGCTACCTTCCCCCACGTCTTTCCTACCTCTACCCTAGTATTCTGGATTTGCTCTACGAGATGTTCATTGGTCGTTGTTTCCCCCCAATCTCTCCTTGGCCTGCGCATCCCGAATAGTATTTCCACAGGTGAAAATCCCGTTACGGAGTGGATCGAATGGTTGTAAGCTGTTACGGCTTTCTTCATCGCAACATCCGGCTCCAACCCTTTCTCTCCCTGATATACACGGATGTGGTCACTCAACGTGCTGTGCAAGCGTTCGATTCCTCCTCTACTCTTAGGGTGTCCCGGTGTGTTATAATGCCACACAACCTCTAACCTTTTCACCTCCTCCCTAATCGCGGTATTGTCGAATTCTCTACCACCGTCTGATGTGATCCTCTCGGGAACTCCGTAAAACTGTATCCAGATTTGTAGGGCTTCCGCAACTGCATTGGCAGACTTGTCCATGACCTGATGTGCCATAGCTACTTTACTAAAGGTGTCGATGACCGTGACCCACTTGAACCCTTTCCAGGTGAATGTATCGATCTGGAGGTCTTGTAGCGGCATATTCCCTGTAGGTGTCTCTTCCTGAACTCCTCTGGGGGGGTGTCGATCATACTTTGTGCGCATACATACCTCGCATTTCCCGATGATTCCTTGGATAGATTTTTTCATTCCCCACCAGAAATACTTTCGCCGTAATGCCTGCAACGTCTCGTTGACGCCTCGGTGGTTGGTCTTCCCCTGGTGGTATGCCAATGTAATTGCTTGTTGCTGCTCCTCATCCTGTACGGTTTCCACTGCATACTTGCACCGGATGATCGTTCTATCCATGCCTATCCGCTCGGATCTCCACATCCGCTTTATTTTCTCCCATACCGTGTTGTTCCCAACATAGAGATGGTGTGTCTTTCCTGGCTCCGTGGCGTCCTTCAGTGCCGTACGGATTTGCTCCTCGCTCACCCCGGGTTGCGACCAAATGACGCGAATCCTACTTTTCCCGTACCTTCGGTAATCTATTTTCATGATCCCTGTTGTCCTGGTTTTCCAGATTACCTGTCTATGCTTGTCGTTGATGATTTCGTCTATTTCCTCCATCGCCTCTGGTCTTTCCTCCGCTGAGCTATCTTCTTCCGGGGACCCCTCCCTGTCCTCTATACTGACGGTATCATCTGCCCCTTCACCCTCAGGAGTCCATTCCCTCAAGAATTGGCGCACGTCCCGCGATGGACCTCCTCCGTCCTCTTCTACCGCGTTGATCATGATGGCCCTAGAGAGCCAGTCTGCCACCACGTTTTCCTTTCCCGGCTTATACACCACCTCCATGTTGTACTGACTAAGGAATTCTTTCCATCTCGTGACCCTCGCAGAGGTTTCCTTAAGTTTTCCTACCCACTGAAGGGGTTTGTGATCGGTGTGGACTCGAAACTTCCTCCCAAATATATACGGCCTGAAATGGTCGATGGCCCACACTATCGCGAGTAGCTCCCTCTCTAACGCGCTGTACCGTGATTCCGCGCTCGTAAGTCGTCGGCTCGCGTATGCTATCGGACGTTCACCCTCACTTCTGCCCTGAGATAAAACGGCCCCCAACGCGTATTCGCTCGCATCGGTGGTGACGTTGAACTGCTTCTCAAAATCCGGGAACGCCAATACGGGTTCTGCCTGCAACCTATCCATGCATTTCCGAATATTATTTTCCATTTCCGGTGTCACCACGATCCTCGCGCCTTTCTTCAGCAAGTTATTGATAGGTACCAAGTATTCTGCCATCTCAGGTACGAATCTTCTATAATAATTCAGCGTCCCGAGAAGCCTACGAATCCCTTTAACGTCCCGTGGCACCGCCATTCGTGTGATAGCCTCCACCTTTGCCGCATCCGGTCTGACCCCCTCGCTAGAAATAGTGTGGCCTAAAAAATTGATTCGCGTTTGTCCCAACAGGGACTTCTCACTTGACAGTTTCAGCCCGAATTGTCGCAGCCTTTCGAATACCGACCTCAAATGCCCCACGTGTTCGGCTTCCGTTCTGCTAAAAATCAGCAGGTCGTCCATATATACTTGACATACGGAGTCGTCGATCCCCCTCAGAAATTCGTCCATCAGGCGTTGAAACGTTATGGGCGCATTCTTCAGACCAAACGGCATTCTGGTGAATTCGTAATGCCCCCTTTCGAATGTAAACGCCGTCTTATGTTGGTCCTTCGGGTGCATCCGTATTTGGTGGTATCCCGCCTTGAGGTCCAACGTGCTAAACACCACGGCCCCACTCAACCTATCAAGTATATCTTCGAATCTAGGGATCGGGTACTTTTCGTCTACCGTGTTGTCGTTCAACCTACGATAGTCCACTACCACTCTGTATTTTTCCTTATTATCCCCTGGCGCTGCCTTCTTTTTCACTGCCCACAGGGGACTATTAAATGGCGAGGTGCTATCGACTATGATCCCTTGCTCTTTCAGGCTTTCCAATTCCTCCCGAATATGCTGCCTCATCGCCTGCGGGTATCTCCTTTCCTTTACGTAGGTCACCCTATCTTGCTTCAGTGGAACTTCGTGTACCGTCTTCCCTGTTACCCCCAATACCTCGCCCTCCCTGAAGAAAATATCTACGAACTCCGCTTGTAACGCCTTTCTCCAGTCCTCCACCCTGTTCACCGCTCCTATCCGCACCCTTCTTTCTCTCGCGACCCCTATACATCCAAATTTCCTCTTTCCCAGCCTGATACTCCAAGCTCCTCTACGGTTTCTAATGCTTACCCCTACCTGTCCTAACAGATCACACCCTATTATGACTTGGTACTCCCGCGCCATGCTCTCTACCACATGCACCCTTAGCTCCCCCTTCTTCCCTGCCCACCGGTCAAGCGTAATTGACGCTTCCCCTTCTACTTTACAGGGACCACCCAGAGTGATTAGCTGGCAGCCACAGTTTTGTATCCGGAGTACCCTCTCGCTCCCGCACACTCTCCCCAACGCCCCCCGAGTCAAGATAGTACTCGAGCTCCCTGTGTCCACGAGACACTTCACTCCCCCATCTACTTCAATAATCGGCAACCAGCATGGCTTACCTCTAATATTGTTGCAGGTTGCTGTGCGGTCGCCTCTCTGCTGACACCCTTCTCAGATGCCACCTCGCTTCCTCCTTACCGCCGTCGCTCGTCGTTGCTCGCTCCGTTGGCTGCTCCTGCCTCCTTCGCCTCCACTGCTGGCTGGCTCGTCAGTCTCCGTTCCCGACGTCCCCGACTCCTCGGTTGCCTCTTCCGAAGATCCGTCTCTCTGCTGCATCCTAGCTCGTTTTTTCAACTTTTGAGCGTTCACCTCCATTGGCTCGTCTAGAGGTCTCTCCCTCCTGCGAAACATGTACGGGCACTGTCTGGCAATATGCCCTTCAGTCCCGCACTCGAAACATCTAGTGCGCGGACATTGTGCTACCAAATGTCCCGGTTTCCCGCACCCGTGACATTTTCGGTCTTCCCTCCGGGGTCCATTCCTAGGCCTGGACTGTCCGGATCTTCTCTCGCCCGTCGTGGCTTTTTCTCCGTTCGGGTGTTTCATTTCCCTCTTCCTCCACCCTATCTGGGCTGTCCGGGGTCGTCTGTCACTCACTCGGGTCCACCCTGGTTCTTCTACTTCCATCCGCGTCTCTTCCTCTCTTGCACTCAGATCTATCATTTCTTGGGCACACTCGAGGAACGATCGCTCTCTAGGCAGTCCGTCCCTTCTCCCAGTCTCCTTAGCTAACTGAACCTTGAGTATTGTCGAAAGGAATTCCATCCTAGCCTCGACCTCTCCCACACTCATGGTTTCACGCATTTTCTCAGTTATGCGGTTGTACTTCGCCACTAGTACCCCCGCATACTGTCCTCTTGTTTGGCGTTGGGACCGACACTCCCTAAACATTTGGAAGATATCTTCTTCCGGCGTCCATCGGCCCCCTCCGAAAGCCTTCTTCAAACGCTCCTTAATCACTGGCCATGGTGTCTCCTCGTCCGCTTGGATTTGGTTGAGGATGTTCCTCCTCACTCGGCACACGAGAGCTGCCTTCAGTGCTTCTGCGTCTCCCAAGTTCACGAGGTCCTCCGCCACCTTTGCTTCGATTCTTGATATGAGGCGGTCTCCGCCTTTCAGGAAGTGATTAAGTTCACCTATCTCGCCCCCGAATCGCTCCAGGTCTGCGATTGCTCTCCGTAGATCCTGCGTGGTTGCTGCCCTTATCTTCATCCACTCCAATGCATTGGCATGCGCCTCTGCCAATGTGTCCCTAGGTAAGGGAGGGATCTCTTGTATCTGCGGTACTTGCGGTATCTGAGGTATCTGCGGAATCTGCGGAACCTGAGGGGCGATCTGAGGAATCTGCGCTATCGGCATTTCCTGAGGTTGCGGCATTTCAGGTGCGTTCAACACTCCTGGTCGAATTATGCCCTCTGTCGGCATCTCGTCTTTTCCTTATGACTAGGAGAAGAGAAAAAAAAATTAAAATAAAGACAGAAAAAAAAATTTTACTTCCGTGTTCTCCTGACGTTCTCCCGGGTTTCGGCACCAGTTAAGCGTCTCCGGGCTTGAAAAATAAAAAAAAAGAAGGAAAGAGGAACGAGAAACAATACTCACGACTTCTGAATAAACACTGCTTTATTCGTCCAATAATCTGCCTTATATACAATTGCTATGTTTATTTACATTACAAGATGGTATTAAGGCTGATATCGCCAGTCTCCGGTCTTTATCTTATATATATATATATATATATATATATATATATATATATATATATATATATATATATATATATATATATGAGGGTATCTTCAGAAGCACAGACGTATAATAAAATAATACATACGTCAATTTTCTGATTCTTCGTTAGGTGTAGTATTTACCATAGTTAAGAACTTCATGGCCCTTGGTGACTCGTTCACAATAGTTTGTATATTATCTTTCTTTCTATGCGCTCTTATACATGAACTCCTATATACTAGAACCTTGGCGTTGATGTTTCATTTAACGGAAGAACTGACGGCTGAAATTTCGATATGATGTAAATGATGTTTCCCTTAAAGGGAAATCACCTCGGCTAATATCGAGTGATGTATCGAAAATGATGTATTCGGCTGTGCTTTGAAAACTGACCTTGTCAAAGTCATCAAATTAGGCCAGTCTGATGGTAGTTGGGTGTTGAAAAAATTCAAATAGTCGGTTTCTCTTCATTTTTTAGGAATCGAAAAATTGTTATCTTATTTTGAAGTTCTCAAACGAAAATTTCCTTCTTAATAAAAAAAAAACGAATTTCTGAACTTTTTTATCTTTTTAATTTTATGGAAATTATTATTCTATGCAAAGTTAAAGAAGGCAGATTCTACTATAAATTTCATAAATATCATTTTGATGTAGAACTAACGGGCGAGGAGTTAGAGCAAGTTATCCGTTTACCTATTTCACTATTAGCTGTTTCTTTCGGTTTTAAGTATTAAAAGAAAATCCCATTTACTGTAAAAAAATAACGTATTAGTGGTGTTGTTTGTTTCTTTTGAAGTTCAACTAGCTTAGAGTTATCCCAGTTTCCTTTTAATGCTACAAAATAGTAACCAGTAATATTCATTAGATTTTGAACTAGTTATTGTTGATGGGTAAGACGTTGACGTCAGTAAATTTTAAATGATTGGCCGCCTTTTCTTGCAATTTTTAAACTTTATCCACATTCATATAATCAACTTAAAATTATTTATCGAGTAAAGAGATAGTCCGGAATGGGGGCGATCAAGAACTCCACCCCGAACGGTTAATAAACTAGTTTCCACTATTTTAAGTTTTTATTGACGACCGCTATTCGCAGAGACCTATTGGGTATTCAATTAAAATTAGTTTAGTTCTGGCTGATTGAAAATATCGGTTTTGCTAATATCGAACAAACAAAGTATCGATTCTTCAATGAATTTTTGTTCCAAGTGAAATGATACATATTAAGTATATTTGCATTTCGAATATAGCTAAGTACTGTACTGGGGATTTTTTAAGTACGTGGTTTTTCCTTGTGTTTTTTTTTTATTTACTTGTGATTAAAATTTTGATGGATTACTGTATTTCGAAAGCGGCTACTCCCAAAGATTTCATTTTCAAAGGAAAAATTACAGACCTTGAAATATAGATAGCTGTGTAAACCCATGAAAATGGCTAGGAAATTATACTGACTTTACTTGGTACACATGATTTTATTTCTTATGAAAGAAGGTTTTTTTTATTGGCCACGATCATCATATGTTCCACTGAGCTCCCAAACGCAAGCTTTCTTCCAAACTTGATATGGAATATGTTTACTCTCTTCAAGAGAACTTGTACTCTTTAAATTTATTCTCCATAAATAAATCATATATATATATACATACATGAACAATTTATCTATTTATATAGACTATGAATAATCTATTTCTACTTTCCAAAACAAAAATAATTCTCGTAATTTCATTTTTGTAAGTTTCTCGGTTTTAAATTTTGATATAGGAAATATTCGAATATTTAAATGTTACGATATGATCAAATTTATATAAGCATTTAAGTTAAGCAGTTTTGGAAAGAATCTTTTTGCACAAAGAGTCAATTAGAATTGGTTAATTAGGTCACGATAGTAACCTAGTTGTTATTATTATCATGAAATTGGGATAATTTTTTATTAATTATCTAACAGCTGAATAAATAAGTAATAAAATATTTATCTCTTCTGTGTTAATGGAATTTGAAATATTTGCTTACTTGAGCATAACTATAAACATATCAATAATCTTTATTTTGTAACGTTGTTTATGAATACTATACGTTTACCACTTACTTTGTGTTTCAGATGGCTGTAATGATCTTGTGGAGGGAACTATTTCGTAATGCGAGATACCTCCGCGTTTGAGGGTAAGTTCTCTTAAAGTTTGCTAGTTACTGTAGCTATTAGCAACTGCAGCTGGGCACAGCAATCGATAACTCTTTTAACATTGGTTATTAATAATCAGTTGAATGGCCACTCCAATACTCCATGAAGTCGAGAGGGTCCTCCATAACCACGGCCTTCCTCCATTATGTAAATCGACTTGGGCTAATCCTCCTCCAGCAGCTCTGGTCGCTGTTATAGAATCCATTTGTTAATCCTCGCTATAAATGTAGATTGGATTATGGACCGCTTTGTTCCAACTTTAATCCAATTTACTAATCAAGGTATCTTAACCATTAGCCATAATGGCACGGGGTCAATTTCCCACCTTGAGTTAATCAGGAGTAACTAAAAGTATCGCTGTGATGATAATGGATTACATTTCTAACAAATTAAGAAAAATAAAGATATATAATGAAGCTTTATGAAATTTGAAGGAGTGTCTCTCCGATTTTTGGGGGTCTCTCATTCAGTTCCTTTTTTAACTTTGCTTTCTTATATATTATTCCTCATCAATCAATTAATTATCTTGGCTTTCATTACTACTTTTGTCAAATTAATAATTATGTTGGTTTTATTTATAATATTTTGTGCAAGACAATATAATGTATACATCACATAAAAATCACGAATTATGTACATATGGAGTTTTATTCATTTTCGTTATGCCTAATCTTCTTGCACAAACTAGGATTTTCATTAAACTTAAATTTATAGAAATGTTTTTACTTAAATGATTCCCCGTTAATAATGCTTATTTACTTTTACAATTACATTCACTTTATTGGAGCAGTTTCTTCCACGGTCTTTTATCTAACTTGTGTATTTTACGGAATCAGTTCTAAAATTTGTGAAAAATGAGACTCATTAGTTCTGAGAAGATTAGTTAGATAAGTTTGAAATGACTCTAGTTTCTGAAAATTTATAATATATTCCTGGAGTGCCAAAACGAAAAATAACCATTACCAAAATGCAAATTACTCTAGAGGGAATACGTGATGAGGAAATGATGTATGTTCGAGTTCCACTGGAAGAGATTAGGCTGAGGTCTGAACCGGATTAATTCACTACAGTCGGCGTGCCTCGAACCCGAGCCTGGTGTGATGATTGGCTCTAATGATCGTTTGTAACAGTCACACGAGACCCAGCTATCAATTAGCTCGTTCCAGTGCTACTAGCACCTCTCGGGTAACCAGTAGGGAACAGCAAAAATAGGCAATGTGTCTACATTACGGATAAGTATCAACAATATGTCTACAGGACCATAAAACATTATGGATAAGTATCAACAATATGACAACAGGACCATAAAACATTATGGATAAGTATCAACAATATGTTTGCGGGGTCGTAATATATTATGGATAAGTATCAACAATAAAAATTGTATCTTTCTATCAACTTCCGGGAGTAAAATCTGAGTATGACGAAATTCTATAACAGTTTATTAAAAATCTATTCAAAGCTTAATCGTTTACATTAACTAATGACCAGGATTACATAAAAAAAGATTCTATATCTTCTGAAGATATATATCAAGTTTATGTGAGATAAGAAAAATGTTGTTCTTAAAAATAGCCTCTAATTATGGGTTTGCAAGGTATCTGGTATATGTAGAGATAGATATTCATTAGATGTTAGGGACCATGCTAATGGGCTATAAATTAATATAAATAAAGTAAAATACGTTTATTGTTCAAAAAAGTATACACATAAATTCTTGTATTTCATCAATACTCATCAAAAACTGCCTCTGGGAAATGAAGGAGCCGCCGGACAGAGACATTGTCCTCGAATGGGTACCCTCACATTGTGGTATATCTGGAAGCGAAGCTGCAGATAGAGCTGCGAACCTGGTAAGAAGAAAAAGTAATGGAACCACAATGATAAATTTAACGACCACTGCTGACTGGAGATTGGAATGCAAAAAAATGCTAAATGAAAAATGGCAATTTAAGTGGAACCAATCTACAAATAAATTGCAGGAAATTAAAAAAGATATCCAACCATGGACAATCTCTTTCAGAAAGAACTGAACAGAGGAAATAATTTTAACTCGGCTTAGAATTGGTCATGCAGCTTTTACCCATGGCTACCTAATGAGAGACCTGGAACCACCATTTTGTAAAACATGCAACACGTCACTTACACTGAAACACATTGTAACAACTCGCAGACTATACTCTGACGCCAGAATAAAACATAATATACCTTCCAACATATCACTTTCAGATGACGAATAGAAGATACCAAAATTATTTCAATTTATAAAAGACATTAAATTTGTCCACCTAATTTAATTCCATCTAAAGCCGCTAATGACTCGCTCAGGTAGAACTCATTTCCAAGCTGCCATCAATCCATTTCCAAGCTGCCATCAATCCATTTCCAAGCTGCCATCAATCCATTTCCATGCTGCCATCAATCCATTTATAATAATGTGTCTCACATTTCGACAATGATGGTAAAAATAACCGCTTATTATCGCCCATATTACCTATCAAATTATTAAGTTTAGGTTCGACTCGTTCGACGAAAAATTTGACGTTCTTTAATTTCTTAAAGAATACGTTTTTCGCTTTGATGCATGTTTAGTTGTAATACATGAAAAAAGAAATCAGATAAATCTGGATTTTATGGCTGTAAAAAGTTTTATGTTGGTGACTCCTGTCAGAAATTTAGCTTTTGACATGCCTAAACCCATATACAGCTTATCCCGTAAGTAAAGATAAATTTTTAAAGGAGTAAAAGCAGAACAGCCTGATGATCTTCTGCAGTTGGGTACCTGGGTGTAGATCCTCTCTAGAAGCATCTTCAAGGGTACAAACTGCGAAGTGGATTAAAATCTAGTTTGAAACTTGCAGTGCCTGTTGTGGACACCAGTTAACGAATTGGAGGCAGTGAAGACTTAATAAATAATATTTTTATTCATAATGTCTGTTACAAATGGCATTTTAAAATATAGAGTAATACTATGAATATATGGGTTGACTACAAGAGTTCACTTCAGGTCTCCTACAAGAGTGTGACTTCAAGAATGTAAATGCAAGAGTAACTAGTCCAGAGGACCATGGGGGTGGGAATCTGGGTGATAAGAACGGGAATCTGGTAGACATGGAAACGGCTGGGGTTATTAACATTTGAAAGGTTATTAGAAATCGGTATTGTTATTCTTTAGTATTGATATAAGATATGAAAGGGGCCCTTCGCTGCAATCTGTTATTGTCCCCTAAAGCTTGATAATTGATAATGGGTCTTGTGTCCAGTCGGTACATTCTAGATAACTATTTCTAAGCTATCAGAGATAGCTTGACCTGGCTCTCTAGGGAGAGAATTGTCAATACAATACACGATTTGCCGATTGGAATATTTAACAAACTCAGTTATTAAAATAAACGTTCAATTATTATTATTTTTTCGGATAAGTCCATAACGTAACTTTCGGTTAGGAAATTTTTCGCGATATTTTCGAACAGCAGCAGCACCGTTTCTATGTACCTCACCATAAGTTAAAAGCATGTCTGTTTGTGTTTGTTCTGCAAAAGGGAATAAATTTATGGTTTCTTCCATGATAATCATAAATTGAACTGTGTCACAGTATTCACTCACACTAAAACACACAGAACTAGACAAACAGATGAGCAACTACTCTCATTGCTTATCGTTCGTTTGTTAATCAGATGATTAAAACCAATGCTACAATGTTATTTAGTATTAAACATTGTCTAGTCACTCTTAATGTAGTAAATAAATAATAAATCTTTAACCTTTGATATCTATTTAATAAATGAGTTTGAGATATATGTTAATATGAACTTTTTTGTTTATTTTGTGTTGGTGAACTCACACCTAAAATAGTGCCGTGCGATAACGAAACACCCTGTACAGTATCACCTTCCGCCATATAGATGGCCTTCCATTCATTCATTATTGGCACGACAGACGCATGTAGCGGTCCTTGGCCTGCTCATCTCCTTCGCCCAGTCGACCCTCTTGGCTGCGCACCTGATAGATATGCCGTTTTTCCTCAAGTCTTCTTTTAAGTCTTCTATCCATCGTGCCTTCGGTCTTCCCCTAGACCGAACTCCCTATGGCTTCCCACGATAAAGCCTTCTTGCTGTCCTCGCTTCATCCATTCTCAGGACATGTCCTAACCATTTCATTCGCTGCACTCGAGCGAATTGGGAGATAGATAAATCACCGTACATTGAATATACCTCCTTGTTTGTACTCAAGCGGGGAACTCCTTCCTCCAATTTAGGTCCTATTATCCGTCTTAGTATTTTCCTTTCAAACCGATCTATTCGTTCAGCAGACGCGTTTGTTTGTCCATGTTTCTAGATATCCTTACGCGATAAAAAATATTACCTGACCTAGAAATCCTAGATTGGGATGACATATATCCTTGTTCTTCTATCGATTCCATGGTTGAAATTCTTACCACTAATCTTCTCAATATCCTCAATACCCATGCTTCCCTCAAAACCTCTAACTTTCGTCACCGGCCTGCACCTTGCATGGATCAGGAAATTCTGCAGAAGAGTCGCGACGCAGCCTGAAGACGTTTTAGACGTACTAGGATTGCAGACTACCAAGCGTTCAATATGCTCCACAACTTGGCACGGACAAGGATCCGGCTACTAAAACTGAAAGCTACCTAATTCCATGATACCCTTTCCTCATCTCCTGATATCAAATCGAAATGGCTACTGCTTCGTAAACTTTCCATTTGTGATCCCCTAATTCAACCTTTCCTGAATCTTCCGATGATTTAAACTCGCATTTCATATCTGTCGCTAATACCTCTTCTCTACCGGCTTTTCTCCAGATTCTTTAATGACAATAACTTTTATTTTTCCGCCATTGACTTTTTAACCGCTGTAATGAAATCCAACACCAATTCCGTCGAGCCAGACAGCATCCATATCAAATTAATAATATTATATCTCCCTTGAAATTTCTCAGTTCTCCTTTTTATTTACAATTTCTTTCTTCAGAATTCAGTATTTCCTACCTCTTGGAAAAAGCCATTGTTCTTCCTTTAAATAAAAGTCTAATTCATTCTCTCCCGAACATTTCCAATCTCAATTCTATCTAACCTCTCAAACTCCTTGGAAAGATTGTTGCAATCCCAAGTCTCCAAGTTCCTTGAAAAGTTCAACCTACTTGATTCCCTACAATCTGGTTTCCATCCCGGCTATTCCGCACAATCCGCCTTAATTAAAATTACCAGCGACATTCATACTTTAATATATGATAGAAAAGTAACTGCATTTATATTTCTCAACTTCTCCAAAGACTTTGATTCCATTAACCATTCTATCCTCTCCAACAAACTCAAATCATTATCTTTCTCCAATAATTCCATCTCTTGGTTCCAATCTTTCCTCTCACAACGCACCCAAGTAGTCTCCTTAACTAATCAGGCATTATCTGCCTACCTTCCTTTATCCTCTGGAGTTGCCCAGGGTTCAAGCACATCTCCTCTCCTTTTCAGCTCCTACATTAACGACCTACATAATTCAATTCTCATTGTTCCCACCACCTTTATGCAGACGATTTCCAGATCTACCTATCCATTTCTCCCTCTGAGTTATTGGTAGCATTTGCCGAGATTCAAGAAGACCTAGATCGAATCGGTGCCTAGATCCCATGCCGACTTGCCCATGTTACACCTTAATGATCAGCAAATCTCCTACTCCTCTGTTAAAAATTTAGAATTTTTCATCGATCAAACCCTCTCCTGGAACCACCATATTTCTCACTTCTTCCGACAAACAATTTCTACCCTTAAACTATTCCATCGGTTCCGCCATCTCCTACCCCAACGTACGCGTAGACTCCTAGTTTCCTCTCTTATCTTCCCTCACTTTGGCTACAGTTGTGTGGTGTATGATGGCCTCTCGTTGGAGCTCCGTGATAGACTGAAAAGACTGATGAATAGCTGCGTAAGATTTGTAATTGGTGTCCCGAGATACTCCCATGTCTCTCACCACTACACTCTATCCCTCCTATCGAAGACAATATTTTCTAGGAACGTTCCTTTATGAAATAATCAACAACCATCGTCCTTCATAAGCCTACCACCTTCTCTAATTCAAGTCCTCAGTCCAGACTTTTACTTTTAAAGATCTGCCTCATTTCAAAACTCCTTTATTGCTCGTGTTGTCAATTTTTGGAATTCCCTACGTATCAAAATTCGGCATTCAAAACCCTCCTATTCCAATTTCTATCCCAAAAACAGTCAGATGCTTGCTAAACTTTTGATATTATACATTTTTATGATATCATTCATCATCAAATCATAGTATTGTTCCATACTGTAAACTTCGTTAGGGATATTGCAATATCTTCCTACTCTTAATGCCATTGAATGCATCTAATGTTTGTTTTTACTATTATTTTTTATTCTTATACAGCTAAATCTGTACCTAAAGTTACAACATGATATTGATGTGTTTACATTTTATTCATCATTTAAATACTCTGACATTTTATATTGTCAGATTCGTCTTCTCTTTGTTAGCAGAAACACAGAGCTTATTTTAAACAAGAACTCAGTGTATTTTTTTTTTTTTCTTAAAAGTATATAATTATAATTTTTTTATTGTACATAGTTTTAAGTGTCTTGTCATAGTTTTAATCTGTCATAGTGTTTTTTTATATAGATTTGTTTTTTGTATATAGCTTGTTTAACTATTATTTTCTTGTTTTGTTATTGTTTTATTTAGACCAGATGTAGTATTTTAATTTTGTACTATTTTTTTATTCTAAAGAGACTTTATCCCAGGATAAAGTTATTTTCTATATCTATATAGATAAGTGAATGTAAAAATTTTGTTGTAGCCACTAGATTTAACAGCCGCCGTGTGGTAGCCTTCGAGTGCCGCAGAAACACTTTGTAGAGCGCCGGCGCCGCACAGCGAGGGGAGGGGACAGGCGAAGGGAAGAATATTATGCAAATAGGAATGGGGCGGTCGAGTGAAAGAATGTTATGCAAATGGAAGAATGGCGCCAATAGGAGCCGGCGATTGCAGGGCGGGGTCCGGGCATGCGGAAGTTGTTACATACTGGGTACAGCATGCCTGCGGCGGGGGGTGGAGATGTTGCTAGTACAGCATGTCTACTGTCTACCGTGGGGTGGTGGAGGGGTAACAGCATCTCGTTTCTCCACCTCTCACCTCCATTTTTTATATTTTCCTCCATCTCTCCATTATCTAACTCTGTTTTTATATTTTCCTCCATCTCTCCATTATCTAACTCTGTTTTGGATGCTAACCTTGTAGGCATTTCATGTTCGAGTAAAATGCTTTAAATTTTCATGCTGAAAGTTGGTGTTGAAAGTTTGTCGGACAATGTGTCAGTGACTATTACAACGTAAATGTTTTGTGAATAACTGCATACCAAGTTTTTATTTTAATTTAGTGTAACGGAAATTGTTTTATAATATTTACTGGATGTGACTAATAACAAATCAACTTGATAAATAAAATACTCGTTGAGGGCGCTATAATCAAAGCCCTCATTAAAACAAACATCGACTACAAAATCGATAGTCAGGTTGAACGACCTCTCATATAGTCCTTTATGACCCGGAAAGAAGCAATAAAGTTGAAATACTAAAATAAATTCGAAATGGACCAGATCGAATCGGCCATCAGAAGTGCTCATTTGGATTTGGACGGCTCTCAGGCTCCTATTCGTCTTTTAAATCACTAATCGTTTCTCCAATTCCAGGTAATCTGATGAGTTAACAAACAAGGAACATTACCCCTCCATAAATATTTGCATAGCGATAGGTTTTATCTTCTTTTTATCGTTTTGTTTTTTACTTTCACTTACCTGTATATGCAATATATAATATGGTAAATGTTGCGATCGCAAAAATTCTTGAATCTGAGTTTTCAACGGAAATACATGTTTTGAGGTTCCCAGAGTCCAAATAAGCAAGTCCTGAAAAATGGCCTGTGTGTATGTGAACAGTTTAGCTCAAAAACCAAAAGTCGAACGAAGCTGATAATACATATTTAAGATGGATATATGCCATAGATGTGGCAGCAACTTTTTCCTTAAAATCGGCTAACTGGACGTGCCACTTTATATCAACGGTGAAACACATTTTTCTCAAAAACGGCTCTAACGATTTTGATTAAACTCGGTGTATCATTGCATAATTAAGTGTTCTCTAATATCATTTAGATCTTATCCCCATTGATGTCACTTTACAGAGCTTAAATGCCCAATGTTCATATACGTCTTTTTCTAAAGTACCTTTAATTTTTTTTTATTTATTTATTTATAAATATAACAATCTGTCACGTGGACAATAATTATATTGATGTATGGATACATTCATACCATATATACAGAAAATTTAAAATTAACAAAAGTAAAATAATAATCAAAAATAAAATAACCTAAAGATAAGTAAATTGAAAACATAAAAACACAGTCATACCTATATACAATATATGCAATCAGGCAGGGGACTCCAATCCAGGCTTCTCTTTCCAACCATAGAAGGAAAAACAGGACTTCAAGTGATCCCTGCGCTACTCTTTCAACCGCGTCATTGGTGCTAAAGTCAGTGGAGTTTGACTACACTCATGTCTTGCGTGGAAAATCTGGCCATTGCCAGAACTCCAAGATATATACTACAAAAGCTATCTGGGCCACTGCCGCTTCAACCTTCGAGGAGGATTGTAGGATGAGTGGAAATTGATAGGAATTGCGCAAGGGGATTTGGATGATTTATAAGGTTCTGATGGAATTTAGAAAAAATTTCAGGGATAAGGTCGAGGACAAATGGGATATTAAGGTCATGATGTAGGATTTTGTTGGTTACATAGTACGGAGCGTCGACTATCGTCGGTACAAGGACTGAGGAAGATGGGTTTTCAGCTTGGAAAGAAGTCCGGCGTGCCATGCCCGGTCGAAAGCTTGAGCTATATCCAGAAATGCACCAGAGCAATATTGCTTGCTTTCCAATGCTGCGGAAATATGATCGACCACTCGGAGTCCTTGTTGGACTGTAGAGTGTTGTGAACGAAATCCGAAGTGATGTGAAGGAAGATTTTGGGATTCTATAAAGGGTAGGATGCGTTTCAGGAGGATCTTTTCAAAGATTTTTTGAGAGAATTGGAAGTAGGCTGATTTCGGAAACAGGATAATAGTGGAATGTTTCCACTAAAGAGGAAAGTCGATGGTTCGTAGGATGCTATTGTATATGTATGTAAGGAATATGACAGCTTTAGGAGGGAGTTGTCTAAGGATCTGAGAGGTAAGGAGGTCGTATCCAGGTGATTTGTGGGTAGGTAGTTTTTTTTAAGAGGAATTTGACCTCAGAAGGATTAACTGCTTTAGGCTGTAAGGAGAGTGGGATGGGTGAATTAAGGAATTCCTCTACTGCTGACGTGTGGGTGGGATTGGATTCTGGATGAGAGGTGAATGTAAGGGAAAGGTTTTTGGCGAATTCCTCGGCTCTATCTTCGTCAGACGCTGCCCAAGAGCCATCACCTCGACGGAGAGGATGTGATATATGATGGGGTTTTAGGATTTGCTTATTGATCTTCCATAGGGAATTGTCATGATAAGAGAGAGAAGTTAGGTAGGAGTTGAAGGATTGGGATCTGAAGGTGGCCAATTCTATCTTTGATTTTTTTCAAAAATAATTATAGCATTGACGATCGGTGGGGTGTCTAGTACGTTGCCATAATAGTCTGGCACGGCGTTTGGTATGGATTAGGTCTATGAGGTGTTGAGGTAACTTATTTTTCTTAGGAGTTATTGAGGAGTGGTTTGGAGCGGAAGCAGTCCAGATTGCTTGTTGGATAGCGGTATTAAAAACGGTACGGCATTGTCAAGATCATCTGGGGTTTTCAGGGTTATTCTGAGGTCCCATGTGCTTTACCGTCAGGATGGTCAGTACGGTTTGTTATCGTATATTTAAATGCTGTTTTCTGGTCAGTCGTGTTTCCGTAATTAGTGCTACGTCGATGTTCTTATCCAGTCATAAAGTTGTTAGTTCGTCAACGTGATTTCTAACACCATTCGCATTCCAATGGATATGGGTTTTGGGATGTGAGTCATTAAGGATTTTTTAAAGGAGGGATAAGGTGAGATACGAGATTTGTGAGGAGTGATATGAGTGGAGTAACTAAGGATTTAAAATCGGTAAGGAATGATGCCAGCAAACTGGTGAGATCTGTTGCATTTGAAGGAGGAGGGATATAATGAATTTGTTGTTGATGGTTAGGTTTATTTGGATTAATAGGATTTTGAGGGTGGGGTTGAGGTTGTTGTTGCAGCAGGGCTTGACAGTTATCGGTTGAGCTCTTACCTCTAAGTAGCTGGGAAAATGATACTCTAGTTTACTATTCTAGAAGGTTCTATCTCTCTCTTCTTGGTCTTCCTGCTTCATCTTGAATCCGGTTTTTCTGGTGTCTGGATTTTAGATTCTTGTAAATTGGGCATCCTTTGTAGTTGGCCGGGTGTCCCTCCAGGCATAGTGCACACACTACAGGATCTTGTATCGGTTTTGTGCACTCCACTGATTTGTGCTGTTCACCGCTTTTCACGTAACGCGGCAGATGGTGACAATAAGTCTTCGTGTGGCCATACGCCTGACATTTATGGCACTGCACGATTTCTCTCTTGGGGTATGGTTTTTCTACTTTCACCATTGTGTAATATAATCTTGTGATATCGTATATTTTCTTGATACCGGGTGATGGCTCTAGATCCACGAAAAATAAAGGTAGTGGAACTTTATTTTTTACTCCAGGCTGCTCCTTATTCTTCTTCAGAACGTTGGTTACCTGACGTACTTTGAAACCAAGCGCCGCTAGTTCTTCTTTTATCACTTCAGTTGGAGTTGAGGAGTGTAAATTTCTTATTACTACTCGTAACGATCTCTCCTGCCTAAGCTGGTACCTATGAAAATTCGCATTAGTTTCTGAAAGGTATTTCACTATTATTCGGTAGGTCTCAGCAGTATCTGGTGTTATTTTCGTATCATTGGTCCTGTTAAGACATTAATAACTGCCAGAGGAGATTTTATGTAGTTGGGTGCAGAACAACTGGAAATTTTTGATATTTTTCGCAAATATCGGAGGAGGCCTTGGTTCTGTGGGTATTGCTGCAGACTCCATTACATCTCGGTCATTTTGAAGCACTTGGTAGGGATTTGGAGTAAAGAAAGGGGATTCTTCGGTCATTTCTTGAGAAGAAGTTCCTGGTTGTGGCTGAGGTTCTGGTTCTGAAGTGTTCACTTTTGTTGTTGGAGATGTTTCTCGGAGGCAGCGACGAGTCCTTTGCTTGGCTGGTGAGCTAACTCCGTCTGACCGAGTCCTCTTGGGCACCTTACTGGACATCACTTGGTGAGTATACCGCATACCATACGAGAACAAAGAAAGAAAAAACAAAATTATAAAATGATAAAAAAAATATATCAAAAAGCAATATCAACTGCTCTGGTGTACACGTGAAATGTATTCAATGAAAAAATCAGAAAGATTCCACTTAAAAATAGGCAAATCCTGAGAGACCAGTTGAGGTCTTAATGGTTTGTTATCTGTAAGCTTCAAGCGTTTGCTCAGTTTAAAATGCACTTCAAAAATTTTATAAGCCCAGCATTGCCAGAAATAATTTCTATCCAAAGTAGAGCGGTAAGTGAAAGTTGTGTGTTGCGCGCACCAGATTTTTCCATTATAAGGTGATTTCTCTTTTTTCTTTTTTTTTTTTTTTTGTAAAGTATTCTTTATTCCTCCTGAATTTGTATTTGTTATTTTCCGGATCTTTTTGCTCTCCTTAAACCTTCTTATACACGAGCAGTAACACACTTGTTTCAGAATTTCCTTATCAGCTTCCTCACAATGCCTCACCCTCCGAGTCGACCTTCACATCCGGCAGCCGCCAGACTGGCCATCCCGGTGTTTACCGGATGCCTGGGCGAGGGAGAGTAGTAGTACAAGTCGGCATGGTCAAAGGTGAGCTCTACCTCTTTCTGGGAGAGATTAAGCTGTCAGTAGTCCTCCGGAGAAGAGGAACCTTTTTGTCCGGGTCTGTCCAATGATATATTAATACATTAAGGACATCATTTAAATAAACCAAAAAAAGATCCTGTTCTTTCACTTTTAATGTGTCAGGAAAAGATTACATAAATAACTTTTGATATAAAGTATTGATTAGAAAAAGCTAAAGAAAAAGAATAATCCAAAACGATTTTTTATTTATCAGCTATCACTAGGTCGTTACAAAACCTTTTGTACAATTCATTTCCGAATTCAAGTCTTTATTTTAATACTTATTTGACTCCGTTATAAGCCTGGCTTAGATATGTCGTTGTTTATTAAATAGGTGTATAATTAGAAAAAGGATTATAATAATAAGGCATGGCGAACCCGAAAGTTCGATGCCGATACCACCAATCGTTGTTCAAACTCTTCCATCCACTGGGCTCCGTCTAAATCCAACCCCGCCAGATCAACCTGAAAGCTATCTTCCCATCTTCGCTTTGGTCTACCCCTCTGGCCGGGCCTATTAACATTTTAGGAATTCTTTCCTTACAAAGCCCAGCGATTTTGCATGCCCCTTTTGTACGCCTCAACTTCACCATCTCAATTATATTAACCACATAGATTTCACACAATTCAGCGCGTAGTGTGACCGCCTAACTTCTCCGGTTGACTCGTCCTTTTTCGGTCCGGATATTCTGCGCAATATTTTATTTTAAAAAACCTTAAGACGTTGCTCATCACTTACTGTAAGCGGCCACGTTTCGTATCCATAAAGCACTGTAGGTAAGATAATCGTTTTGTAAATTATAATTTTTAAGTTTCAAGACGGGAGGCGCGCACTAAGTAGTTTTCACAAAGAAATAACAAGCATTTTCCGCCTACAAACTAACCTTAATATCATCTTCAATTGCGTTTTTATTGTTATCGTAGACCATAGTTACCTCAAATTCTGTTCGTATTCAAACAGATTCTCTTCCTTATCGGTGTCATTGAAATTTTCGGTGTTTTTTAAGCTAACCATATATTTTATCTAATCAGTATTTATTTTGAGTCCTAGTTCTTTACCGGCTTCCACCAACGTTGTTGTATTTGATTTTTTCGTTTCCATCCCTTAACAGTACCAGATCATCAGCATACCCAAGCACGGATATTGTTCCACCCAGGTTCAAACCTTTTTTGGTATGTATCACCTCTCTAATGGCATGTTATAATGCCAAATTAAATAGGACGGGTGAAAGAGAATCACCTTGTTTTAAGCCCGAACGAACCTCGAGGTTCTCGGATA
The DNA here is from genome assembly GCA_928085145.1 of Nezara viridula. Classification (NCBI taxonomy): domain Eukaryota; kingdom Metazoa; phylum Arthropoda; class Insecta; order Hemiptera; family Pentatomidae; genus Nezara; species Nezara viridula. The sequence goes on along the minus strand of OV725082.1, from coordinate 1,823,181 downwards.
CATAGTACTGGTTTGGGTCTCGCGGAACAATTCCTAAAAGAACAGGAAGGTTCTTGAAGGAACTAGGTGTCGATGTCGGGAAGCTTATTGTTACGTGTTGGCCGAGGGTATTATTCCTGACTCCCTTGGGATCATTTATCATCATTGGGATCATGTTAATTAGAGGTTGATTATCGATATTTATTCAATTTTAAATGATTCAACTCACCACATCTTTTTGTCTATGTTCATAGGACTATATTACTTGCTGTGTGTGAGTTCTAATTTTATGGTTTTAAATTATTTTTTCCTATAATTTCAGAAATTGTCTTATATCGGTTTTACCGAAATATGTACATATTGTATAATTTTAATTCTGTGTGTTAGTTTATTATAGTATTGATATTGTTTATGCTGTGTGATATGAAAAATAATTTGTATATATATAAACATATGATTAAGTATAATTAAGTGCTATTTCCAAAAAAAAAAAGGATTGATAAGTCTGCTGTATATTGTGCAATCCTATATAGTAGGGCAGCACTGCTTTAAATAAAGTATTTCTCTCTTTCTAGCTTCCCCGCATGCCTTAGTTAATTAGTTAAATAGGAATATCATCGGTCTCCCCTGCTTCAGATTTTAATTTTCCGAAAGCTATTTCAACTTTCTTTTTCCTTGGCTCTTCTATTAACGGTTCGGCACTCCACAAAACACATTTCTTGAGGTGATGGATCTTGGGAAGCGTCTGACGAAGATATAGCCGAGGCATTTGTCAAACACCTTTCCCTTACATTCACCCCTCATCCGAAATCCAACCCCACCCACACTGCAGCAGTAAAGGAATTCCTTAATTCATTTATCCTACTCTGCTTTCCGCCTAAAGCAGTTTATCCTTCGGAGGTCAAATATCTCTTACAAAAACTACCTACCCGCAAATCACCTTGATACGACATCCTAAAGCTGTCATATTCCTCACATATTCACATAGAATAGCATCCTATGAACCAGTCACTTTCCCTTTTATGGAAACATTCTACTATTATCCTATTTCCAAAACCATGCAAACCTAACAGCTTAACTTCCTACAGACCCATTAGCCTACTTCCGATCCTTTCAAATATCTTTGAAAAAGATCCTCCTGAAACGAATCCTACCCATTATAGAACTTCAAAACCTTCCTTCACATCAGTTCGGATGTTCGCAACACTCCACATTCCAACAAGGACTTGGAGTGCTCGATCATATTTCCGCATCCCTGGAAAGCAAGCAATATTGCTCGGGTGCATTTCTGGACATAGCTCAAGCTTTTGACCAGGTGTGGCACGAACTTAAAACACATCGGCTTCAATCTTTATACCTTGTCCTCCGCACCTGCCGAGTACGCTGCAGCACTGAATTTTCCAATTGCTATCCAATTGAAGCTCGTGTTCCTCAAGGTAGCGTTTTGACTCCCGTCCTTTACATCCTCTTTACCGCCGATATCCCTGTCCATCCAGTTCTGGTAATAGCAGATTCTCCACTTACGACATGAGTGTATGTGGTCTAAAGCGCTCTCGCTGAATCTCCACGGGGTTAAGCCCCAGTGGTGCGGTTGAGAGAGTAGTGCATAGATCTCCTGGAGTCATGCTTTTTCCTCCACAGTTGGAGGGATAAGTCTGGCTCGGAGTTCCCTAGCCTGATTGTAATATATAGTATATATCGAGATATTTTTTAAAAGTTATTTTATTCTTAGTTATTGTATATATATTTTTCTGTTTAATTTATTTTTATTTATTGTACATAGAGTATGAATGTGATCTCTGAACACTGTTATAAATGTTTATTGAGACAGATTGTAGTATTTCTCAATAAACAAGTTCTAAATTTATACTGCCGTAATCTACACGATTGAATATTAAACAATACCAGCGTTAATATTAATGATGTTGCCAGGAGGTTAGCGGGATGGATAGGAATATCTCCAAGACAGTCTTAACTAGATAAATAATGTTCCATTGCGAACTCAAAAGGAGCAGTCAGAAATTTAGGATCGAAGGACTAGGTTTAGATGGATTTTAATATATGATGACAGGCCGTTGTTTCTTGTTATCTATTTCACAAAATCTGATTTCTGTAACCTAAGTTTCTCATCCGTAATTTAGCAGAATATATTAGTAAACAAGTCAACTCCTAAAAGAAATAAGTCAACTCCTAAAGTAAATAAGTCAACTCCTAAAGCCGTCAATACATCACAGCAAAGATTTGGCAATATTGTAAGAGAAGTTGGTTCACGTTTACTGCAGAATAATTTTATAAAAATGAAACAACCGCTAGCATTGAGGAGCTGTTATGTGGATTAAGCCTAAGAAACGCGGATTTCAACCAAATGAAAATATATTATCAAAATATAGCTGGAAACTGGGTTGGTCTATTGTGACTCCTCCAGTTCGTAAATCTCTCTACTCGGTGTCAGTTTTGCTTGGCATTAGGAATTAGGAGCGAATGAACTAACCGATCCGTCATAGCGAATCTGCGTCTCCCGCCATCTTGTGCAGAAAAAAATAATCGTGCCTCATAAATCTCGATTTGCATTTGCATATTTTCTCTATCATATCGATCTAGTTAGAGGCTTTGTCACTCTCTTGTGGAATTAAGAGTATTATTATGGTATGTAACGCTGCCTACACACTTCACACCATTCAATTATAATTTTTTTTTAAAATAAAAGTAATTTATAGCAGTGTATATATTATCTTAGATATTTTTATATTATCTTGATAGCTGTGTATATATGGTGGTAGTGGTGGCAGCGGCCAGCTTCTCCACTCAAGTTCTGAGCGTATGTGGCTTTAGCGCTCTTACTCAGTCTTCACAGGCTTTTAAACAGTGATACGGCTGGGAAAGAAGCGCTGGGATCTCTCTAAGCCCTGCCTTGCCTTTGACGTCAGAGTGGTAAGGCATGGTTCAGAGTTCCCTAGGCTGAATGTAAATATTGTACATAGGAATGAATGTGTGACTAGTATTTTTTTTTCCTACTTTGCTATTCTTTCAATGTAATTTTTTTTCTTTTTACAAGTTTTATTTTATTTGTTATAATGTATATATTTTTACTTAATTGTTTTCTTTTTATTTAATTTTTTCTCAATTTATATTTTAAATTGTATATAAAATGTATGAATGTAAACATAGGATATAAAAATATATCCATAAATAAAAAAAAAAAAAAGACCGTCGTAAAGGATATCAAAAATTCCAAAAATATATAACCTGAAAATCTCACCGAATATAAAAAATAGTGTACCATATGTAGAAAAATAATCAATGAGAAAAACAGTTATAAGCACAATTAATTCTTCTTCAACATCAACTGAAGTTTGGATCAAAATCCGTGAAATCACTAAAACTGCCTCTTCCTCTCGCTACACTATTCTTATTAATGAACAATTGGCTCATAATTTTAACCAGTTTCAAATACATTTTCTATTTTTTTCTTGAAATAAACAACTCCGGAAAAATAGTATTAATTTCGAAGAAATGGACCTTGACATGAAAATTGAACCCGAATCCCTATACTACAACCTCACATTTTCAATACGGGAATTCAAAAATCTCAGCTATTCAAAAACTCAGCTACCGTTAAAGGCTCAACTCCGAGCCCCGACCATATCCATCAAATCTCATAGAGGTTGCCTTAGTGATTGAAACCCATTTTACATCACATACCTACTTTCACATACGAGACTTCATCACATACACATACAAATCAGATCACCCAGACAATACATCCCAGGCTCTTGTATCATTATTCATAAATCCTTATCCCATTTTCTGATTCCTTCCACTTGAACAGACAATATCCAATCTACCTCTATAATATTATCCTCTCGTCCATTTAATATCACGTTATGAGCTGTATACTGCCTGCCTGGTAATTCTCTTTTGAGGGGGTTTCAACGCCAAAGATCAATGCTGGGGATGTAGAACGTCCAACACTCGTGGCAGGATGCTTTCCCGTGTCACATCCACCAACAGCTATTTCATTCTGTTTTCCAAGAACACTACTTACTGGCCTACATCTTTCAAGAAACGTCCTGATATCCTAGATATATTCATTACCTCCCAGATACCCTCCTCTCGTTACACAATCAAATCGTTAGACGACCTTTCATCAGACCATTCCCCTGTTCTGCTTTATATGCATTCAAATCCTATTTCTATACCCTCTCCTACATCACTGATCCAAGGACAAGTAATCTGGGACAACTTTCGACACGACCTAGAAAACAATCTGGACTTAAAAATTCCGTTAAAAACTAAAATGCAGATTGATGAAATGCTATTGAAGAACTTCCAAGAACTATAGAAAGCTCCATCAATATCAACATATCACATTCTAAAATTAGAAATTACCAAGAAACCAACCTTCCACCTCACCGAGGCATATTACTAACAGAAAAACGTCGGGCAAGAGCCAAGTGGCACAAAACCAGATATCCATCGAACAAAATTCTTAACAATACACTGACAAACAAACTAAAAACAGAAAACACAAAATTCAAAACTTTCAAAATTTTACTGGAAACCTAACTAACAACAGTGACAAATCATTATGGACAATCACTAAAAAACTACTCAGTTTCAAAACCTTCAATCACCCACTCCTCACTAAATCATAGATCTGGCCAAGATCTGACGAAGAAAAGTTCCAAATACTTGGTGAACAATTAAATATATATTTAAGAAATATCTATTTCAAACTCGGTACATTTACGTTTTAAAACAGCAGAAACGCCCAGCAGTAATGTTGCCTGTGCTTGCAGTTCATATACTTGCCAGGAGCCGTAATATGTAGCGGAGGGTACCCAAAATTTAAATATTCGTAGACTTCGATTTCTCTAACTATGGTACTTAAGAAGATACATGAAGGATGAACAACAGTATTTCTGTAGTCGTTTTTATTTTTGTTTAAAATTAAATATGTTTTCATTAAGCCAATACATTAAACCTTTTTAAAAGAATAATTTGTCAGTGCATTAAATGTGTTGAATGGTGTTTGAAATCACTCACAGAATTTGAAAAAACACTTGTGTTCACCACGTGTTAAGATCATTAATTTAGTATCGATAGAACGTTAGATATTTAAGAATAAAATTGAAAGCAGTCAAAACTGTTAACATTTTCTCATGAACAATGTAATCTGAGAATCTCTCATGTCTATACTTCTACAAACTTAAGGTAGGGTTCCAACTAATAATTATAAATCGAAGGACTGTCGGTGGGATCCTAATGAGGTGGGATCGTCACCATGGTGAGCGAATATTAAAGGCATTAAAAGAAGGTGATAATAATGAATGAAAATGATTATTGATGCAGAAGCTGATAAATGCACCGATATCGGTTCGGATCAGATAATGCGTACAAGGCAGCGGTGCATCGTGTTAAGGTGATCACTTATGCTGATAGGATCCAGCCAGTTGGGTACGTGCATGCGGCTTCCAGCAGTCGCATATCATTATTATTTATTATTCTAGCTCGGGATTTAATGACTGATACGTGGTAGTTATTGATCGAGTTGGGATCGAATAATCATGATAATAATTAAATAAGAATTTGTATCGAGATTCACCTTAATTTTTAATGCTACATTAAATATAAATGTAGTAACTTATTAGGTAAAAACGGATGTGAGAAGAAAACAATCGTAAAAGAAATCATTAGAAATGATATTAAAACTGGTTCTAAATAGTAAAAAAGAGTCCTAAATATACATCCAGCCAGCATGGCAAACGATGAAAATATCCGTCTAAAAATCTTATATGAGACTTTCATACAGGTATGATAAGTATAAACTGTTAAGGTGAAGTATGTATGTAAGATAGTAATATCAGTTCCACCAGGGGGCTTAACCTAGCACAAAGATATCAATCTAAGGTTATAGCCTAGTACTAAGATACCAGCCTAGTGCTAAGATAACACCCTAGTGCTAAGATACCAGCCTAGTGCTAAGATAACAGCCTAGTGCTAAGATACCAGCTTAGTGCTAAGATAACAGCCTAGTGCTAAGATACCAGCCTAGTGCTAAGATACCAGCCTAGTGCTAAGATAACAGCCTAGTGCTAAGATACCAGCCTAGTGCTAAGATACCAGCCTAGTGCTAAGATACCAGCCTAGGTAAGTAACCTAGTGCTACTAGAAGTCAGAGAGCCAGTGCAAACAATTCGACATTATCTGAAGAAAATTTTGATTGAACAATTTTTTGAATATTCATGATATTTATATTTAAAAAATGATAGTCTGACAAGCTACTGACTTGAGTACTTGAATACCTTCTCGAACAGTGCTCAAAATACGCCCTGATGATGACCCACATGTTTGGGTTGAAACGTCTCCACCAATAAAAACTTTCAAATGACTGCGTCCGGAATATTTATCACCCATGATGAATAAATGCGTGAAATGAATAAATGAAAAAAAAATTATTTAAAGTATGTACATTAGTCTGACATCTAGATATCATACAAACATATACGAAAAATACTAAGGAAATTGTAAAGGTCAAATTGTTTTTGACTGTCGGAAATAAATTGTTGCCAAATAGATATTGAATGTGCGGGATGTCGGAAGAAGAAGATTTTAAAAGGAGTTTGGCCTTCAAACTATCATGAACACACAGACCGACACCTCCTCCGGATCGATCTGCTGGATGATGACGAAAGAGGCTGTACTCGGGTAAGGAAACAGGCGGTGAGGGATATCAGCTTTGAGCCAAGTTTCGGAAACGGCAATAATATGGCAGAAATTGTGATGAAAATAATCTAGGAATTCGTCATAATGTGCTGGAAGGGATTAAGGTATTTAATTGCCATTAACGTGGCAGGAGATTAAGGTATTAGTCATTAGGGAATTAAATAAAGGAAAACAGTAGGATGGGACAGAACGAACTTAAGATTAGTGGAGAGGACATTTTTAAACAGTATATTGTTAAATGCAGAAAATATATTTTTTTTTATAGTCATCTTTTTATTGCTAAATAATACATTTTGCCACACTTAGAACACTGAGTACTATAGCTAAGTGAGGCTCATTCATGCAATATATACAATACAAAAACAAGAAATTAAAAAAAAAAAAATATAGAATAGAAAGATAAACGTAAATTTTAACTAAGAAATGTAAGCAAGAATGACCATGAATAAATAATGTTTAATTTAAAACAAAATAAAAATATTTTACGTTAGAAAGTAATAGTAAAAAGTGAAATGAACAACTGCATGAGTAAACAAAGTTAAAAAATAAAGACTTTCTAAACATAAGGGTTGGGCGGAGCGTTGAAATATATTTCATTCTATTGCTGCATGAGTAAACAAAGTTAAAAAATAAAAGACTTTCTAAACATAAGGGTTGGGCGGAGCGTTGAAATGTATTTCATTCTATTGCTTGAATATCTTCTTTTTTATAAATGATATTGACAGAGAAGCCGTCCTCTCTGCTATATTTAATTTTTCCTCCGGCGAACCAGAGATACTTCAGTTTCCCTGCCGCCTTTTTTTGCCTCGCCAACCAGTATAAGTATTTGTTGCCAGGGCTCATTTCTTCGCCTATATTTATCCTCTCGTCGGTTTCTCTGCCTAAAGTCTCTTTACTTCTCTTTAGGCTGGCGGACGAACCGCACTACGATGGGCGGTGGCCGAGGGTCTTCTCTTCTTCTCCTTTTTCTCTCCACGAAGTCTAGGTCCTCAACGTTTAATTTTATACCTAGAGCTGCCGTGTTAGCCGTGATACCTCTTATTTCACTCGGATTAGCCGTGATACCTCTTATTTCCAAGTTGTTTACCAGCTGGGCTCGTTCTGCTTGATTAGGCCTCGTCTCGAGTACATTTATTTGCAATTTAAGAGTTTTATTCTCACTCAGTAAGTAAAGGATATGTTGAAGGGTCGAATTACTTCCTTCAATGATACATTAACTGCATTTTAATAATATTTTTTAATATTTTTATTTAAATCTTAAGAATCGTCGGTACCACATTAAAGTAGCGAATGTGATGTTGTATATTCGTTAGTTTAACGTGGTGCCGACGAAATGAGGACGTACTACAACATTAATAATCATTGAGAAAAGTCCTATTCATTTGTGGCAAAGTGAAAATTTTAGATTCATTATTTAGCAATGTATTACCGACTGCAATAAAACAATATAAAGACGTTGTTTTAAAAAAATGAAAAAGACATAATTTCATTTTACTAAATGATCTTTCAGTTATAATTTTCTATGTTGATAAACATCATAAAGAAGAAAAGAAGATGGCGATGAAAGTGAAAATTTTATGGCGCTTTGAATAAAAACCACAATTTTTTACTAAGGATTATTTTTAATACAGTCGTTCCATTTTGTTACATGGGCGTTGGAGAAGACTCTTCCTCACAAGTTTATTGTGGAATATGAAATGAATTTATACCTCAAAGCAGAAATGGCTTTCGAAGGGCACAAATCAAAAGAGACTTTAACGATGGTGTAAGGGAGCATGAAAAAACATTAATCTCTTTTAGGGTTTTTATTTCTGTTCCTTTTTCTATTCTTGAAATTCTCATTGGCATTAGCTCATCTATCGGAGCATACTTGTAAGCATAAAGTTATTTAAATTGAATTTATTATGTATCCTTATCGTCGCCGTATCTTTTTCCCCCCTTTGAAAGTGAAGGCTTTGATGTAATATCTTTCAGAGGGAAAAGATTTGAAAACGCCTAGTGCTGGATTCAGGATTGTACCTACAGTCCTTAATATATGAATCTGGGCTCACTTTGTCTCCTATAAACGTGTTGGCTGCTTTTCGATAACAATGTCTTTGATAGAAAATTACTATAAAATATGTTACTGAAACGTTTTCCTTTTTTGCTTCTTCAATTGCCACTGACGGTTTTTGTTTTACTTTCAATTCCTTATATCGCCGATCCAATTTCAAACTATCGAATATGAAAAATTGCAATTTTTTTCAATCCTGCATTCTATCTATTATAATTGTAATTAAATATTTTTAAACAGCGATTACAAAATATTCAAACATTCACAAAAGCAGATATCGGTGTGGAAATTAAAATATTCTCGTTGTTTGGGCTGAATTAATAATGATATTAAAGTGGGTATTTTCAGATTCGATAGTTTGCCATTGCATGGGCAATATATGTAATATATAGAAGTAGTGCAATTGTTAAGATTTCGAATTGAGTTTCTATGAAAATATCTTATATGAAATGTAATGAAAAATAATTTTATTCTGGGACTGAAGTCCCCTTATAATAATAGTAGACTTCAAAAAACATGTACATTAGTCTGGAATGTAGATATACAAATATATACAAAAAATACTTTTTTTTTTCCTATGCCTAAGTAAAGCCTGCTTGATCAGCCATGCGTCCTCTTGCAGTCCAATATAATTTTGATATCCTAGCATAAGAGTGGTTCATTTCACTAAAGTTTCATGATGTTTTTCAGTCATAATATCCAAGGAACACAGAGGACATGTCGGACTATCTTTTACACCGATGCGATGGAGGTGCTTCTGCAGGAAATCATGCCCTGTATGCATTCTAAAGCATGCCAATACTTGCCTTCTAGGGAGGTTTCTCGGGATCCTGCCACTTTCTTCCAGCAATCCACCCCATCGCCTCCTTTCCATTTTTTACGCATATTTCTCTTTCAGTGAACTTTGGAGGGTCTGTTTTATTATTCTTTTACTCGAATCCATGTCCAGAGGAATATCTGGTTGGATCATTACAGAACCTATTCTGGCCAGTTTGTCAGCCATTTCCGTGGATTCACCAATGGCCTAGTATCCACTGGAAAGCGACTTCTGTCCCATTTACCTTTAATCGATCCAAATATTTAAGGACATTTGGCTTCATATTATATCCATTTTGGAGAGATAAAATGGCTGTGAGTCAACAAAGAAAGCAACTTTCTTGTCTTTCAGTTCAACCAATCTCTCAAGGCCTAAGAGAATAGCTTTCATTCCCCTTCAAAGTTTGTGACTACCTTTCCGACCGGAGTGGCAAGTTGAAATTTCTTTGAACAAACTCCAGCTCCGGCATGTTTGCGTGCTTCCAATGCAGAACCAGTATATACATGAAGCCATTCTGTTTCTGTGAATCGTTTTCCGATGGTTTTTAGGGTTATAGCCTTCAGTTGGTAAATTGGTGTTGAGTCCATTGAAACGTTCTGAAGAAGATCGCAATGCACAACAAATTGGCTTGTGTAGTCCTTTCTTTTGTATCAAACCGTCTACTGTCTAAGTAAAAGTATTTTGTGTTTTAAGGCGTTCAGGTGCGGGTTCATAGTTACTCCAGTAGCTGATCTTAGGACGTTTTAGCCTTTCATTGAGCGAAATTGTCAGTTGCCCGCAGTATGTCTCAAGAGGTACTATTCCTGTTTGTAATTCAAGCGCACATATTGGAGTAGATCTGCTCCCTTCCGTCACGAGGTTGAGGGTCTGATCTTGAATTATGTCCAGCTTGTGTAATATCGCGTCCGAAGCAGTGATAACAAGTTCTGCGCCATATTCGATAACAGACCGGACATAGCATCCTCGGTTGCTCCCTATTTCGTGACACCTGGCCTCTGTATTAACGAAAGTCGTATTGAAGCCTGTTCTAATTGTTCCTCAATATGTTTATTCCAGGAAAGTCTTTTATCTTTGTCTATTACAGTTTCACTCCAAGATATGTCGATTCTTCTGTGCGATTGAGCTGCTTATGGATCTAATTTGTATCGTGTGATTTGGTGAAGGGTAAAACGTTGGAACGTCTTTTCGGCATTAACGGTCATCTCGTTATCATCGGCCCACTTCTCTAGCAATTTCAGTACCTGTTACATGTGCTTTTTTAGTCCTTTAAAGTCACTACTTGTTACCCAAAGAGGAGGTCATCTGCTTACAGTAGAGCATTTGTACCCGAAGTAGTGAGTTCCGTCATATCGGTGAGATGTTAAACGGGAAGGGACTCGGCACCGAACCTTGTGCGAGGCTTTGTTTTGTTTAACGATATGTCGAGACAAAATTTTTATATCGCACCCTTATAAATTTTTGACGTAAGAAAGAAGATAAAGTCTTGAGCAGATATCCTGTGACTCCTTTGTCAACAAGTTTACTCACCAGCTTCTTTCTCCAAACTCTGTCATATGCCGTCTTAAAATATACGAATATCGCCTCCTCTGTTTTCTTTGGAAACCGTTTTTTATTTCTTTTGTTAGACGAGCTACTTGTTCAATAGTGTTTCGACTTTTCTTGAAGCCAGCTTGATTAGAGGATATTAGATCATATTTTTCTATGTATTTCTGAAATCTTGCTGCAACGATTCTCTCTTTTAGAGCTTAGAGAAAGTGTTTGCTAATGCAATGGGTCTGAAGTTTTCCGGTATATCTCTTTTTTTCTCTCTCTTCAAGATTGGTACCACTTCTGCTTACCTCCATTCACATGGAATATGTGTTTTCCAAACAGTGTTTAAAAATGTTCTTTGGCCTAGGTGTGTAAGAAATTCCGGCAGTATGTCACCTGAGCCTGCGGTTTTATTTTTCTTAGTTCTAAGAGAATCATTTAGTTCTTGCATTTGGATATCTGCCCAGAATAGTGTATAATCTTCTTCACTTATTACACAATAATGTATGGAGTTTGTGGCTGGATTTCCTTTTTCTTTTTTTGGTTTGTAATTACTTACTTTTGAGAAGTGTTTGCAGATGGAGTTGTGTATTTCTTTTAGCTTGCTTATTGTTTTCGCATCGAAAGTTATTGGATGGTTTGCTAAGTTTGAGTTATTATTTATTTATGAATTTCCCTTTTTTTAAATTCCATCGTGGCAGTTGTGGTTCCTTGGCCTTACTATTATTGTTTTGATTCAGGTTCAAGTTAAACTTGCTATAGCTGGTATTAGGTAATATGCTTTATGGTATCAGAGATTGAGGTGTGCGCCAATACAACAGGGCAGAAGGTAAGGTAAGGCCAGTGAAAGAATAAAAGGTAGGTCGTTTTGTTTCATTTCGTATATATTGTGCAGGATTTGAATTAAGGAAATCTTTAAATATTCTGCCTACAGTATCAGTGCTATTATATCCCCATGTAGTGTAAGGGGCATTGAGGTCTCCATATAGTATACTCTCTCCATTCCAGTTCCTTTCCAACCATATGAGGTCCTGTTTTGAGGAGGGTTATACATTACGAAGTGCTGCTTGAGATATCACAAATTTGCTTCCAGAAGCTCGGATTTATCATTTGTATCTAGCTGTTTCCTAATTTGCATATCCACAACGATGGATGTCTTAACAGCTAACATAATACCAGATGTAATTTGTCGTGTTATTGGGAGCAAATATGTTTGGTATCTGTGAATTCGGTGCATATCAGATCCTGCTCCGACGATCATAAATAAGTCCACATCACTTTCTGTCACTATAGTTTCAATTCGGTGAATTTATCTTTGGTTAAACCGCCTGCGTTCCAAAAGATAGCTTTGAGTTGAGCCTTGCCTAAGTCTTTAGAAAGCTTGAGAGCATTTGACTGTTTTTGACAGGGCCTGAGCATGTTATTGTTTTGTATATTGAGCTGAGTTGGCGATAAATGTGACCGTTTACTTACCGTGTTTACGGGTTATCCATGGGGCACGTGGACTAACTGTCCGGGCGTGATCACTTCATCCTTTAAATAGTTTTTTTTTTATGGTATAAAAATAAAACTATCTATTTTATGATTTGAAAACATAATCTCTTCGTATAGCATCAGGATGGTTGCTGTTTTTATAGTTACTGCGGGTTCCATGATCCGATTTCTTAGCTCTTCTTGCGTGCCAACTGCCGCTGAATAAAAATATACTTTAATTGCTTATCGTTCATTTGTTTTTGAGCTTATTAAAACCTGTTATCTAGTATTAAACACGTTAAACTTTGTATAGTCACTCTTAATGTAGTAAATAAATAATAAATCTTTAACCTTTGATATCTATTTAATAAATGAGTTTGAGATATATGTTAATATGAATTTTTTTGTTTATTTTGTGTTAGTGAACACAAACCTAAAATAGTGCCGTGCAATTATGAAACCCCCTGTATATAAATACCAAGGAATATAGAAAAAATACAAAGGAAAATATAAATATCTACAAAAAATAGAAATATGTACAAGAAATACTGAGAAATAAAAAACAGTGAATAAATAAAAATAAAATGGCTTCTATCAATTAACTATGTAGTTGGTGGTGGAATAGGAGTTGTTTAAAGGAATTTATGGACGTGGGTTGACGTATGGGGATGGGTAAGGAGTTGCAGAAGGAGGTAGCACGAATGACGATGGATTTACTGAAGGAAGTGGTTTTATGGGAGGGGATATATTAATCTATAGTTTGAGATCTGGTGTTGAGAGAGCGGATAGAGGAGATTAAAGTAAGAGGTCCTAAGATGTAGGGAGGTTATTTGGTTCTGAGGACTTGAAAAAGGAAAACATCAAGAAGGTATTGCCGTCGGGAAGTAGGATAAAGCCACTCAACTCGGCGTATCAACAGGAAACATGAAAACGCTTGGGAATCCCAAAGATGAATCTTATGAAGTAATTCATATATTTCTTGATTCTCGCCTCAAATCTTGTGGATAGTTCTCCATACACCAAACAACCGTAGTCGAAATAGGGAAAGCAAGGGATGTTACAAGGAGCTATCTGTTTTCTGTTTTGTTTTTTAAATCGAATCACGGAATCGAAAGAATTGTTTAAGGAGAGTTATGGATTTACGGGTAATCTGGGAAATGTGGTTGTTCCAGGGAAGAATCTGATCAAAGATCACTCCGAGGTTTTTGACTGTCGGATAGAAATGGTTGGGACGGTTAGTGAGGAAAAGTAAAGGAGGGAAAGGAAGCGAACTAATGAGATGCTTGGTACTGATGAGGATTCCCTTAGTTTTGTCTGTGTTTAGCTGTGGTCATTCTTTTCTGCCCATCTGTGGATACAATCAATTCTCTCTTGTACTTTTTAAGGAAGCCTCAGGCATTTCAGATGATTGGAACGATAAATAAATTTGTAGATCGTCTGAATATAATTGAAAGTGGGGGTGGCGAATGGAGTCTGGAAGGTTGCTAATATAAATGGAGAACAGAGTTGGAGAGAGTGAGGATCCCTGAGGAACACCTCGTGATAATTTAAGGGACAAGAAAGGAGATTTGTCAGGAATAACAATAACAACTGTCTGGGAGCGATGGGATAAGAAGGAGAGGAACCATTTCAGAACGCTATTCGATATGGGCAGGTTTTGAAGTTTGGAAATGAGGATATTATGATTGACAGAATCGAACGTTTTTGAAATGTCGAAAAGGACTTGGGTGGAGATTTTCTGTTTCTCCATGGATGTTTGGAGGTCTTGGGTAATCTTTAACAAGGCAGATTGGGTGGATTATTGGGAACGAAAACCATTTGTAGAGGATTGAGGAGACGATTTTGCTCAAGTCTCAGCTCTTATTCAACTGAGAGTGAACTAATCTTTCTAGAGGCTTGGATAAAATGGAAATGGGTCTAAAATCGGAAGCTAGTGAAGGAGCAGGAACTTTGTTTAACGACCGGACAATGACTTTTTTCCATGCTTTAGGAAATATGGAGTTTTGGAAGGAAAAATTATAGAAGTGTAGGAGTATAGGAAACAAGATTGGAAGGCAGAGTTTGATGATTTTCACAGGTATTTGGTCAGGACCATACTGGTTTTGGATTTAAGGATATTAGATAGAGAGTAGGTCAGTTGGAGTGATATCAAGAAAAAAAACTTATCTGGGTCAAAGAAGGTTTCAGTGATGAAAAAACGTAAGAAGTCATATGTGAACAGAAGGAACATGGTTTGCGAAAAAGGAATTTAGTTCGTTCGAATCTACTGGATAAAGTGTGCAGGTTTTGGAGCTTATGACAGAGAAATTCCTGAGGATTGTCCATTTGGATTTAGGATTAGGTTTTTGGGATTGTACATTGTTAAAGTATTGCGCTTTGGCCAGGCGTAATATTTGTGTACTGTTCCGTAAAGATTTGGATATCGTATAGTGGTAGGATAGACGTGTACTTCTGTATCGTCCTCTGACAGCATTTCTTCCTCTCATCAACTCTCTAATTTCTGAATTTATTCAAGGAGCAGGAGGACGTCTAAAAGTGCGAGTTTTAAGAGGAGCGTGCTGGTTAAGGAAATCAAGAAGGTTAGAGGAAAATTATGCCACCATGGCATCGAGGGAGAAAAGGGAATAGATGGGTTCTAAGGAAACTGATAAGTTCTGATGTTTTCAACGGTTAGGGAATCAAGATCTCTCCAAGAAATTTGTTTGGGAACAAGGGTAGGAATAACATTGTATGAAATTTCGATAAGATAATGGGATGAGAGAAAGAAAATAGGGTTTTGAGAAGAGGAATCAATGATAAATAAGTCTAACCAGGTATCAGTGGAGGTCCCCCAAATTCAAATAACCGATTCTTGCAAAATCGTCAGAGTGTGTATGTTAACAGTTGTATACAATTTAAATTACATATTTAACAAGGCAGGCTTATTCCTGGATGTGGACGGCAAACGTTCGCTGTTTTCTGCTAATGGGGAGTGACTTTTTAGTCGTTCTTTAATTTTGTTTAATTATTTATGGCGTGTCTTATTTTTCTACCAGATGGTCTGTATGCTTTGCATAATTGAACTCTTTTAGGACTACTCCAATGTATGTTGCTGAAGCCGTGTCTTTTAATTTTTCTTAAACATAGGTTAGAGTCGAGAACGAGAAAAGCCCATTGCTAGAGTTTTTCAAGTTCTTTATAATAGCAAATTACTAATACCTTTGTAAGACTATTTGGTGCCCAAACTACACGGTCGTTAGTAAGTACTAGTATTTTAATATCTGGTATGGACTTACAACTATGAGTTCGATCTTGGGGGAGGCTTTGTTTTTATGCCAGCATTTGAGTGTTCTTTGTGTATAGCTGACACGAGTAACTCTTTGGCCTAAGATGAAATAAATTTAAAAATACCTTTCCTGCATACCTTCTTTAAACAGTTTTTCAAGGAGTTTCTTTCTCCAAACCCTTACGTATTGCGTATTTTATGGTCCTTTTATATCGCCTAAATCCTTCTTGTTTGTGTGAGAGAAACCTATGCTGTTATAGGCGAGTTTGTAATCTGTCCAGTGCTCTCTTTGCAGCCACCTTGCAAAAGACATTAGCGAGTCCTATAGGTCTGTAGTTTTCCACATAATCAGTAAATTTTTGTTTCTTTATTACTTCGTTTTTTCTCCATTCACAAGGTACCCAAGGTCACAGGACCTCGATGAGGAAACAAATTACCACCTGTTTTGCAGAACTGCCAAGGTGGATGAGAAATTCAGGCAGAACAATATCTGATTCGACGCTCTTTCCAAATTTTATTTCTTTTAGCGTTACTTCCATTACTAACTGTTAAATAGGCTTGTTTCTACTTTATTAAAGTATTTTTAAGGGATTTGAATACTTGAAGTTTTATTATTACTATTTGTAATAATTACTATTGTGCACAGTTGCTGAAATGAACTGCTATATGTTTGTCTATGGTGAGTAGCTTATTTCCATGTTTCATAGGATTATTGAATATAATATTTTCTACATAAATTAGGCCATTAGTCACCAACATTTATTTATTACAAAGTTTCGACTATACTAAGGGCCATTTTCAAGTCTTAATTAGTCCTCCATTAGATATTCATTATTAATGTCGCATTAATTTATTCAGTGAAAAATTAAATTCACCTGCTATTTGAGAGTTTTCCCTATGTCATTTCTGGAGGGACTGACTGGAGGGTCTCGAATCATTCCTCTTTGTGCACTTAAGCCTGCTTTATCTCGCACATTTTTTTGTTTTTCTAGCCTCTCATTCCAAAATGGGACGTACTTATTTACCCTTTCTCTGCTACTGCTTTTCCAGTACACTTGAAGAGTATCTTCGATGCATTGCTACGGTAGAAGTCAGGGTTTCCCTTGAGGAATATTGGAGTGAGTAGCTCCGCTTGGAGTAAGCCCAGTTGGTTTTTCTTAGGTTCCGCTTAAATTTATTGCTTTTGTTTTTTTCTTTAGGCTTTTCAGGGAATTTAATCGTAATGATATTGCGTTCGAATCTTCATGGTGCAGATTAAAGTTCATTTTCAAGTTCAAAACGGACAGGTGAATCATTCTCATAATACGCCAATTAATGTAAATAAATCCATGTGTAAGCATATTACCTTCACACTTCGACGCAAATCCTGTTCGCCTCTATTTTTTAAGACTTTACCTCTTATATTCTCTCACATTTCGGTACTTGGGCTTCCTCCTAGACAAGAGACTGATATGGAATCCTCATACCATACTTAAAAGACAAGAACTTAACTGACGATTTGGCCAGCTATATAGACTACTGAACATAAACTCACATATTTCAATTGAAAACAAACTACTAATATACAAGACCATACCAAAACCCATCTGAACCCATGAACTCGAACTGCGGTCGACAGCTCAATCTTCGAACATCAAACGCATCCAATCCTTTCAATACAAAGTCCTTCGAAAAATAGTCAATGCTCCATACTAAATAAAACCCAACATCATGATGTCAACATCCTATTTGTCCTTCACTTAATTCCATCTAGACTTTGAAACTTCCATCAAAATCTTATCCATCATCCCAATCCCTTAGCACAATCAGCTTCAAGCACATCTCTCCAGCTTCAACCATCCATATAATCCCCCACGAAGGTTGAAACGGCAATGGCCCCGAGACCTTTTGTAAATACGCTATTAGAGTTCTGGCAGTGGCCAGCTTCTCTGCTCAAGTCCTGAATTTATGTGGCTTTAGCGTCCTCACTCAGCCTCCACTTACTTTCAAACAGTGATGCTACTGGCAGAGAAGCGCTGGGATCTATTTGAGCCCTGCTTTGCCGCTCACGTGAGAGAAGCATGGATCAGGGTTTCCTAGGCTGAATGTAAATATTGTATATAGGAATGAGTGTGACAAGTATTTTTTTTCTTTTTATTATCCTTTTAATGTATTTTTTTACTTAGATGTTTTCTTTTTTCCCAATTTTTATATAATAGTATGAATGTACACTTAGAGCCTTAATGCCCAATTCCCTTGATTGTGGCAGATTGTATTATTATTATTCTAATAAAAAGATAATAGAATAAAAAAAAATAGTGAAGAAGAAAGAGTCCTGGTCATTTCTGTGGTTGGTGAATCCATATTGCTCCTCATCCAAGCAGCTGTTTCTAGCATTCTTCTCTATATCTCAAATGGAACACGTAGGAAAGAGATTCTTCTGTGGTTTCTTCTGTTACCTCTTTTTGTTGCCTGGTCTTTTTTTGTATATTGGGACAATAACAGAATCTCGTCAACTTTTGCTTTTCGTTTTTCCCCTCCAGATTAGGTAAATAAGATAGAGAAGAACCTCCCCACCATGTTCTCCCACCTATCTAAACATTTGAGGTGGTATACCATCTCTGCCTGTTGCTTTTCTCAGTTTTCTCCTTCCTTTCTCAGTCAACTTGATATTTTTCAGTGCCTCATCCAACTCTTCATTTATAACATCCTTCCAGATTCTCTCCGAACTGCAACTTCATGGATTTGGTTCATTTACTCAACCTTAAAATGTGTACCTGATATTGGCCATACCATCAGCTATTCAAACTGATAAAATAGCATAAACAGATAGATTTTTTTTATTGCCTGATGAATATTTTATTAGTTGTTCAATTAGTTAATTAAATTGGAATAGTTATAATTATTTTTTCATGTTTATAGTTAATAAGAATCGATTGTTTGAGATTAACTTAATTTTATTTTTGACTACCAGATAAAATTAGTCCTAATCTGAATTCCAATAAGAAGGTGGCTTAAGGCATTTAGAAAGAAGAAGCTCACCTTTCCCTGATCAAAACAAGTAGCAGTTAAATATAAACAGAACCCTTGAATGCCCCAGGTTATGATTTCTTTCAACAGACTCAATTCTCCCTACCTTTTTTCTTCCTAATTATTCTCAATTATAAATCTATTTATAATCTTAATCCCCCCCTTAGTCTTTATAAGCTCGTCCTCACTTTTCTAACTGCCATTCTTTTGTCTCCTTTTCGCAGGGGCAAAGCGACATGAGTGAGCGTTGAAGATATGCGCATTGCCTACAACATCATCGTCATCGTTACGGTAAGTTATAATTCATTTTATAAAACTTATTTACTTTCAGTTCCATCCGTAGCGTATCTAATAGGAGAAGCGTTGCTACGTAAAAAAAAGAAGACATATGGTCTAAAAAAATCACTAATATTTTCTTTCTATTCAAACTGTAATGTAATTGATTTTTATCAAGTATTATAGCTGCGCATACACGTTAAATGAGAGGTAACAACAAATGCAACATGAATCAAGGCAACATGAAACTACAAGGGAGGGGAAAGGAAGCAAACAGTGGCCTGCTCCAAAAGAGTGGATCGAGCTGCCGACGCATCATGTGCGTATCCCATCTTCATTGATATATATATATGTCGTCCTTAATGTATCTTGGGGCAGTCCCTTTATAAACTCCAGCAATGATCTGCCATCATGTACAAACAAATCTGAGGATGTCGAAGATGGACAGGAACTAGAAAATTAATTTTACTAAAAAGGGAAAAGAAAATATTTCCATTAATTAATTTAAAGAGTAAAATAACACGTTGTTCAATATTTACATTGATATTGATATTTCATATTTTATAATATAGATGAAAATATTCACTATCGATATTTTAAGTCAAATATTTTGATGGTATCGATAGTTATAGAACGATATGAATATCGAATATTGATATCGAGTCTTGGATATCTCATTTATTATCCCTAATTTATAATTTACTCTAAATATTTTCTTATGAGATTCGAGATTGTTTTACTTTTTCTGGAAGGGAGGGTAAAAAATAAAGGCTTGCATACATATAATTCTCTCTTGTATGTATAATAAACCTCTAGCCTATTATATAATCAACAATTAGTGGTTTGTGGCTCATGTATTCCAATTCATTTACTTGTTTTTCTAATTTCTATTTTTTAACATTCAGGTAATTATATATATATATATATATAGCATTTCAAGTCAATTTCAACCTTTTCCAAGTCAAATTCAACCTTTTCCATTTCAAATTAAACCTTTTTTTATTTATTTAATTATCTTTAATTTTTCGATGTGTGGGTCTGTTATCGTATGAGTAGTTTTTGAAAATAACCTCCTTTTTAAGATTACGTGTCTGCGTTTCGAATTATTTAAGTTTTTTTCACCTATTCCATATAAGGGTATTTTTATGTTTCCCGATCAGTAAATTTTGAAAATGACATCCATTTTATGTTTACGCCACTGTGTTTTGATTTATTTAAGTTTCTAGAATTTATCCAATATAAAGGTCTACTTTTATGTTTCCGGAGCCGTATATTTTGAAAACGACCTCCATTTTAAGATTACGCAACTGCGTTTCGGCTTAATCAAGTTTTTCGAATTTATCCAATTTAAAGGTCTACTTTTATGATGCCGGAGCCTTAGTTTTTAAAACGACTTACATTTTAAGATTAGGCCACTGTGTTTCTTTTTTTTTTTTTAAGTGTTTTTGATTTTTCCTTCGAATAAAAAACAAAATACGAAGGATTAATTTATTACCGCGTTTCAACTTATTTGAGTTTTTCGGATATTTTTCATATGAGGGTGTATTTTTATGTTTCCGGAGCTGTAGATTTTGAAAATGACCTCCATTTTAAGATTACACCACTGCGTTTCGACTTATTTAATGTTTTTTTATTTATTTGACGTAAGGGTGTATTTTTATGTTTCCGGAGCTGTAGATTTTGAAAATGACTTCCATTTTATGATTACGCCGCTGCGTTTTGACTTATTTAAGTTTTTCGAATTTATCCAATATTAAGGTCTACTTTTATGTTTCTTGAGCCATAGATTTTGAAAATGACCTCCATTTCATGATTACGCCATTCCATTTTGACTTATTTAAGTTTTTCGAATTTATCCAATTTAAAGGTCTACTTTTATGTTTTCGGAACCGTAGATTCTGAAAACGACCTCCATTTTATGATTACACCACTGCGTTTCAACTTATTTAAGTTATTAGAATTTAACAAGTATAAAGGTCTAATTTTATGTTTCTGGAGCAGTAGATTTCCTCCATTTTGTAAATGACCCAATTTCAAGTTTATGCCACTGTGTTTTGGATTATAAAAGTTTTTTTTTTTACTTTTTCGGTATAAGGATCTACTTATATGTTATCCGAGACGTATTGAAATTTTTCTAATCTTTAATATTTAAATTTATCTAATATTTAAGCTCCATTTTATGATTAAGCCGCTGCATCTCGATTAATTAGGCTTCATTTTGGATTTTTTCAATACAAAGTTTCATCAATATGTTTTCGAGTATGAATAAATAAATAAATATTATGAAGCTAAAGTTAAATTAACCACAGAATACAAACTAAAAAGCCGAAAAGCAACTGGTAATAAATTTAACCTTCCGTATTCAGATTTTTCAGCTAATTGTTCGAAATCTTATAATTTTGTGACAGGAGACCACAACATTAAAAAAGATAACTAAAATTAAATTAAAAATGAGACAATACATATTTTATTTATTTTGATTAGATATTTTTATTTATTTATTGAAAAATAAATTAATCCTTCGTATTTTGTTTTTTATTCGAAGGAAAAATCAAAAACACTTAAAAAAACGAAACACAGTGGCCTAATCTTAAAATGTAAGTCGTTTTAAAAACTAAGGCTCCGGCATCATAAAAGTAGACCTTTAAATTGGATAAATTCGAAAAACTTGAATAAGCCGAAACAGCAGTGGCGTAATCTTAAAATGGAGGTCATTTTCAAAATCTACGACTCCGGAAACATAAGAATACACTCTTTTATGATAAAAATTCGAAACACTTAAAGAAATCGAAATGCGGTGGCCTAATCTTAAAATGGAGGTCGTTTTCAAAATCTACGGCTCCGGAAACATAAGAATACATCCTCATATGAAAAAAATACGAAAAACTCAAAGAAATCGAAACGCGGTGGCCTAATCTTAAAATGGAGGTCGTTTTCAAAATCTACGGCTCCGGAAACATAAGAATACACCCTCATATGAAAAAAATACGAAAAACTCAAATAAGTCGAAACGCGGTGGCCTAATCTTAAAATGGAGGTCGTTTTCAAAATCTACGGCTCCGGAAACATAACAATACACCCTCATATAAAAAAAATACGAAAAACTCAAATAAGTCGAAACGCGGTGGCCTAATCTTAAAATGGAGGTCGTTTTCAAAATCTACGGCTCCGGAAACATAAAAGTAGGCCTTTATATTGGATAAATTCTAAAAACTTAAATAAGTCAAAACACAGTGGCGTAAACATAAAATGGATGTCATTTTCAAAATTTACTGATCGGGAAACATAAAAATACACTCTTATATCGAATAAGTCAAAAAAACTTAAATGATTCGAAACGCAGTCACGTAATCTTAAAATAGAGGTTATTTTCAAAACTAGGTACAGGACAGCATAATACTAGTCCCTAATAAATCCGAATAGGTTCAATAAATCGATATCCATAAGTGAAAATTCTACTTAGGAGAGCATAATAATAGACTTTCATATTGGAGGGGAGGAGGGGATGGCCATTATTTAAAAAAAAGTATAAAATTTACAAAAAATTAAAACATTAATTTGAAATGAAAACGGTTGAATTTGAATTGGAAAAGGTTTAATTTGAAATGGAAATGGTTGAATTTGACTTGGAAAAAGTTTAATTTGATCTGGAAAAGATTGAATTTGACTCGGAAAAGGTTGAATTTGACTTGGAAATAATTGAATATGACATAGAAATATCACACTGAAAAAATCTAAAATCTTAAAATAAATGGATATGCAACCGCGTTATCAAAATTTTTTTTGTATTTTTCAAAAATTATGGCTTCGATAATATAGTGGCTTTCATTTTGAAAAAAATCGAAAATTGACAAAAATTCGAAAGTTGAATTTGAAATGGAAAAGGTTGAATTTGACTTGGAAAAAGTTGAATTTGAAATGGAAAAGGTTTAATTTGACTTGGAAAAGGTTGAATTTGATTTGGAAAAGGTTGAAATTGACTTGGAAATGCTATATATATATATATATATATATGTATATACAAATAAAGTGTGTATATAAGTAAGACAAATTAAAATAAGCAAATAATAAAAGCAATAGCAAACAAATTGTTGTTCTGTTTAAATGTTTGAGAGTGAAATGTATTTTAATATCAATATGATGTAATTAATCAATTAAAATGATTAATTAATAGAAAAAATAAACTTTTCTTTTAATTAAACATTTTAATGTTCAACTATCCCATAAATATACGCTTTATCTACAAAATTTCTAAGAATGTAATGCCTTTAAGCTTCATCCTACAATAAATCAAGAAATGCACCTGCGGTTTTACTGCTCTTAGAAAACATCTGTTAGGTGCAATATATAAAATACGTGTTAGGTAATGTATATAAAACATCTATTAGGTGCAATATATTAAACATGTCCTTCCCTTGCCGTAAAGCGGCCTCAGACAATCGATATAGCAAGCTAACTGTAAAGCATTCTTATATATAGAGCTGTAGTAGTCATATCTATATTTTACACAGTCCCAGAAGGCAAAAGGAAGAATGGATTAGGATCTCGATCAGTGTGTCCCAACTGGAAAGAAATTTTGTTGCGTAATGTGTCATGGTTCGTTAAAACTAGATATCTCAGGGATTCCGGTGCATGAAGCAGTGCCGCGGATTGCTTTCTTACTTTCTTACTACATCAGCGTATGTAAATTATCTTTATTTATTCATCTATGATCTGATACATTGTGATTCTATTTGTTAGTAATTTATTTATTGTTTTCTGAATAATAAAATCACTTTCAATAACATCAAAATTAAATAGCCGAGAGTATCTGTATAATTACTGGCTTGGAGTCCTTGAGGAGGCCCAGGTCCTAGCAATAAGTAAGTATCTTTATAATACAGAAAATCTGAAAAATCGTATAATTCAGATAGGCGAAGATGAATGCGAGTTGGGAGACCTCTCGGAAGATAAGTTGATAGATTTAAATATACATGCAGTATTACCCACCAAATCCGATATTAAGAATCCTATGAGACTAATAGACAAATCTGGTG
This sequence comes from Nezara viridula, assembly GCA_928085145.1. Classification (NCBI taxonomy): domain Eukaryota; kingdom Metazoa; phylum Arthropoda; class Insecta; order Hemiptera; family Pentatomidae; genus Nezara; species Nezara viridula. The sequence goes on along the minus strand of OV725082.1, from coordinate 1,799,017 downwards.
TTTATATAGAAGTTACGAAAGTTGGTATTCGAAAAGATGTAGTTAAAATGAGGTTCTGAACAACTGTAGTTAAAAAGAGGTTTCAAACAATTGGTATTCGAAAAGAGGTTTCACACAACTGGTTTTTGTAAAGGCAATCCTACGAAATGTAGTTTAAGAATGGTTCCGAACAACTGCTGTTGTAAAGTGGTTTCAACGATGACAGATATCGCGATAGTTGCAGCCACTATAGTGACTGTTGCAACCGCGTACATCGTGTAAACTGTGTGACATTGAGTGTCGTGGTTAGCACGAGTCGATCTACGGAAGAGGGAGGGGGAAGAGCTTTCGGGCTGAAACTCCCCACTACCCAAAATGATAAAACATAATTATATCTTATGAAAGAAATATTATAAAATTATCTCTAAAAGTATTACAGTTTGTGTAATTAAATTTAATAGGACTTCAAGAATAGCTTAAACGCCATTTCATATAGGTACTTAGTTTCTTACTTCTTCCAAAGTAAGAATCGCTATATAGTCAAAAAAAAACTTTCGGGATGAATCTCTCCCCAAAATTAAGTTCTGGATCCGCTAGTGGTGGTTAGGTTTTCGTAGAGGTACTTCTATTCACCTAATAGGAGAAGGAGTAAAAACCATAATTTTACTTTCACACACCTATATATGTAATATATAATAAGAGTAAGTATTGGAGATCGGCAGGCGAATTGAGAATCGAATCAAAATGTCGATTCCTCTGAAGGAATCGATCTTTCAAGCAATTCACATGAAAGAATCACGATCCACCCGCAATTCAATTCAATAAGTATTATTAAAAATAAAAGTAAAGAGAAAAAACAACTCTCTACATAAATAAATAAACCAAAAAGAACAAATACATAAACAAAATTAAAATGTTAAATTAAATATTTACATAATAATAGGCAATAAAATAAAAAGTACAGGAGAGAAAAAAAACTGTACATCTATAAATAAAAGAAATAATAATAAATAAATAATAAAAAGGCTTAGCGAACCCGAAGGTTCGATGCCGACACCACCAATCGCTTATTACACACCTCCCTCCACCGTTCGCCGTTCAAACCCAGTCCCTTCAGATCAGCTTTAATGCAATTTTCCCACCTTCGCTTCGGTCTACCCCTCGGACGCTTACCATTCGGCACAGCAAATATTAACCTTTTAGGAATTCTCTCGTTACTAAGTCCAACAACTTTACAAGCTCATTTGATTCGCCGTGATGAAATTATCTCAATTATATTACTCGGATACAGTTCACGCAATTCGGCGTTGTGTAACCGTCTGAACTCTCCGGTTAACTCATCCTTCTTCGGTCCAAATATTCTACGCAATAGTTTATTTTCAAAAACCTTAAGACGCTGCTCATCCCTTAATGTAAGCGGCCAAGTTTCGCACCCATAAAGAACTGTAGGCAAGATAATTGTTTTATAGATTCTAATTTTTAAGTTTCGGAACAAAAGGCGCGAACTAAGTAGTTTTGTCACAGAAAAATAACAAGCATTCCCCGCCTTCAGTCTAACCTTAATCTCTTCTTCAATTTCGTTTTTTCTAGTTATCGTAGAACTTAAATACCTGAAGTTATCTATCTGCTCAAACATATTACCATCTATATCGATATCACCAGTAGTATCGCCATTTTTGCAGCTAACCATATATTTTGTTTTATCCACGTTTATTTCGAGTCCTAGTTCTTTACCGGCTTTCATTAACGTTGTCGTATTTAGTTTTATAGTTTCAAGGTCTTCGCTTAACAGTACCAGATCATCAGCATAGCCCAGCACGGATGTTGTCCCACCCAGATCCAACCCTTTCCCGGTACGCATTACTTCCCTAATGGCATGTTCTAATGCCAAATTGAACAGTACAGGCGAAAGGGAATCCCCTTGTTTTAAACCCGAACGAACCTCAAATTTTTCGGACAGATTATTGCCGATTCTAACTTTATTAAGTGTCTCCGTCAAGCACATCCTGACTAGATTTACTAATTTTTTAGGAATCCCCTGCTCGATTAGAATATTATACTGTTTCTGGCTGTCAATAGAATCGTAATCATTTTTAAAATCTATATACAGCTGGTGAACAATACCGTTGTACTCCAATTTTTTCTCTAATATTTGCCGTGAACAAAATATTTGATCAATATTCGAACGATTCCGTCTAAATCCGCATTGGTAGTCTCCGATAATTTCCTCGGCGTATTCCGTGATTCGACTGGTTAAGATTAAAGTAAATATTTTATAACATACCGGAAGGAGTGAAATTCCTCGATAGTTATTACAATCCGTCCTCGGACCCTTTTTGTGAATCGGAATAAGAATAGATTCTTTCCATTCTTCAGGTAATTTCTCATTCACCCAGATCTTTTTAACCAACCGATGTATTTTAGAAACTCCAGCTTCCCCGCATGCCTTAATTAGTTCAGTAGGAATATTGTCGGTTCCCGCTGCTTTATAAGATTTTAATTTTCCGATAGCTAATTCAACTTCCTCTTTACTCGGTCCTTCTATCAACGGTTCAGCACTCTGGTACTCAGAAGGAGGACACAGATCATAATTTCCCGTATTTAAAATATTGTCAAAGTGGTCCTTAAATTTATTCAATATGTCAACCGGATCGGTCAGAATATTGTTATTATCATCCCTAATTCCAGATGTTACGGACCCTACACATTTACGTGATCTGTTTATACCTTTGTACATGTCTCTTACGTTATTTTCGATTTTATTAGTTTCTATTTCAATTATTTTATTTTTAAAATACTCCCTTTTTTTATTTTTGAGCAATTTTGTCGTTTCGTTCTTTGAGGTTCGGAAGTATTCCAGATTGTCTTCGCTAGGATTATTTAGAGCTTTTAATTTAGCGGCTTTTCGTTTTTCGCTTATGTTTAAGCATATCTTCATCGCATATCTTCATCAAACCACGGTTTGTTATTCTTATTTTCTTTTTTTCCTAGACACGAGTTACCGACCGCTTTAATATTATCCCTGATATCTACCCATAACTTGTCAATATCCTCGTGGTCCTCGTCAGGAAGCTCTAAAGCTTCAAACCTATTCTTAACATCTAGCTCGAATCTGGTTCTAATTGATGGATTTTTTAATTTGTCCAAATTAAAATTCTCAAAATCAAAACGGTTTTCTTTTCTCTTTTTTATATTAAGTTTTTGTCGAAGTTTCGCGATTACTAATTCATGATCCGACCCACATTCTGCTCCGCGATAAGACCGTACATTAATTATACTGCTTTGCCAGCTATGTTGTATCAACACATGATCGATTTGATTTCGTGTTTGCGAATCCGGTGATGTCCAAGTATATTTATGAATATCCTTATGTTTAAACGTCGTACTTTTAATTATCAGGTTTTTCGAGATGGCAAAGTTTATCAGACGGATCCCATTATCATTACTATATTCGTGCAAACTTTCTTTACCAATCGTCGGAATATAAACTTCTTCCCTTCCTACCTTTGCGTTCGCGTCACCTATAATTATTTTCATGTAGTTTCGCGGTAGTTTATCATAAACCCATTCGATAAAATGAACAAAATAGTGATATAAATAAGCATAAGTTATGTATGATGAGTCTGTGACAGAGAAGGTCCATGTTATATTCTCCTCTGATGTAGTATTTATCATCCGCTTGAGTCGAAAATTGTCGCGAATGTCGTGAGAAGGGGTTGTGAGTGTGGTGTAAAATTGGAAGACAATCTAACGAGTATCTTCGGAATAAATCGAAGGTAAAGGAGGCTGTTCATTGCCGCTGCTTACCTACCGCAAGGAATAGGCCCGTAGCTCCCCAGCAGCAGGGCCTAAGTCACTGTCACTGTCACTGTCAGCTGTCACTGTCACTGTCAGCTGTCGCCGATCTGGCGCTGTCGACCCGATGACTGTCATAGAATGAGCCTTGCTTCTTTTTTAGCGAAAAATACCAAATATCGTTATAACGATATTCCGTTCGCTGGATGTATACACGCTAGTGATTAATTGTGGTATTGTATTTTTTTTTTTCGTTAAGAATGCATCTTCTTTTATAGCTATGAATATGTATTTGCTTAAACAGAGTATAGACGCACACCCACAAAGACACACACACACACACACACACACACACACACACACACACACACACATATGTATATAATTCTTTATAATTGTGGTTTATTTTTATTTATTTTTTTTTTTGGTGGGGGATACAGTATTTATTATTTAGCCTATGAATGTGTTTAAAATCTATTTATTTGATTTAACTTCTTGAAATTTGCTAATTCATATATATGTTTAAATATTTTTAATCTATCCATTAAATTTTTACCATGCAACATTATTCAACTCGTGCATATATTTTTAAACAATTTTAATATATTTAATTAATTTTAACCTACTGATATTATTTTATTTGTATATATATTTTCAATCTATTTATTTTATTTTAACTTAATAAAATTATTTTTTCTATGTATATATTTTTTAATTTTTTTATTTAATTTTAACCTATTAACATTATTTTATCTATGTATATATTTTGTAATTAATTTATTCATTCATTTTTAACTTATAATAATACTTTTAACTTATTTTCTATTTTATAATATAGGTTATAACTGAATTGTAAAGATAAAATAGATATGGAGGCAAATCCAAATAATTCTAAGAGATTCGATCTAGGTCTGAGAGGATGAGTTCTGAGATCAGGAGGCCCAGTCCAAGAAGCAGTAGTGCCCCTTCCCCTTGATGTCTGTGGAGGCCGCGGGAAGCAGCGAAAAAAAGTTGGTGAAGGTGGAGTGGCAGGGCGAAAACGGCTAAGTATTGGGCTAATCAGTATCAATAGAGGATGTGTTTCCTAGTCTGCCCAACCCACCGCGGTCAACGGAACAGCCTAGTGGTAAGATAAAAGAGAGGAAACGAGACCCTTAGAGGTGTACGACGAAATATGCTCCATTCGTGGGCTGAGTTTCAAGGATGATAGAGGTTTCAAAACCCATATAGCTAAGAAACATCCCAGGGATATAACTTCAGAATCAGGGGCTAAGTTAGTAATAAAGAAGGTGAAAAAAAATTGAAGAGGGACCAAATGGTCGGCTAACTACCAGAAATTTGTTCGACAAAATAAGGTGATTAACGTGGAATTCGACGAAGCAGTGGTTCTAAAAACCACCAATGAAGAATTGCCTGGCCCACAACACCCTGCCGTCAAATTTTATAACCTAAGGGCCGTTTCACACTAAAGATGCAAGACGCAGAATGTTTGATGTTGCATCCTGGATGTATCTTAACATTGGACTGTGTAATAGAAGAAGAGCCTTCACACCGAAGATGCAAGTGCCTCCTCGGAGCCTGGATGGAGACCAGCCGACTGGAGATGTCTTTGTTGTGCTGGTCTTCCGCACTCACCCCTTCCACTTCGTCCCGCCCAAAGTAGAATATTCTTGAGGAGCAATCATCGGTTACGGTCGGCTTACACCGGTCTACCCTCTCACTTCTCAATTTTCTCTAAGCTCTTGTGATTAATTACATTTTTATTTTCAATTATTGTTTTCTTTTTTTATCCATTGTTAAATTTATTTTTAACTAAATTTTTTTTAACAATTGCTCTGATTTTCAATGACTGCTACATATTTGTTTACCTATTTTTCTTATTATTACAATGGAAGATTAATAATTGTATGCCAAAATTGCAATAAATCATATAGTGAACTTAATCATCCATTTGTTTGATCAACGTTTTACATCCTATCTCATCCATTTTTAAGGCCTGCTAGTTGATTAATATTTACTATTCATTTTGATTTTTTACTATTCACTGATTATTCATCTTTCAAAGGCACGTGCATCCTTGGTGTGAAAGCTCTTTTGTCAAGATGCAAGACGCACATGCATCTTGCATATTGCATCTTCAGTGTGAAAGGGGCCTAAAAAAAGGGAAGAAAAAATGAAACTGATATGGCTGGCGAGGGTACTGGAACAGTGTCCAATCCACAGAGGGCCAACAAGGCGGATAGGAGTCGTCGGCAAGAACAATGTCAATATGAGGTAGCCCAGTATAATTATTATAACAGAAGGAAGAGAGTGGTGCGGATTATGGACCCAATGCCATGCAACGCCCCCTGAGGGTAGCCGATATTGAAGGTAGAAGTTTTAACTATTAATTTGAATTCGGGCAGTAATAGCCAACATATGATAGGGGGGGAGGGAAGACGGTTTGGAAATGTATGGCGGAACCTCGGGGGTGTAGAGGGACGCTTAGTAATTGTGGATGAAACAAATTTTATTTCTGTGTGAAATAATTTAGTTTTACGGCGTGCGCTGGATTTTCCTTTTTCTCCTCGAGGAACCCGTGATTATCAAGTTCTGCTTGATTTTACAATTGGCGAATAAACATGTTCACAACTTGGAGAAGTGGACCAAGGACGCTAGCTCGAATAACTTCAACTTGACGCTTCCTCAGCTGACTCAGTGTGCAAATAGGACAAAGTACACCATTGAGATTTTGTAAATATGAGTTTGATATGTATATATAAGTTTCTTTAACTATATATTTTTTTAAATAATCAGTAAATTGTATAATCGTAGGTTAATGCTTAGTTTCTTATACTTTTCTTTGATAACTAAAGTTTATTATACTTTTTTTTGCTTTCTGATAAATCTAATTTCTTGTTTATAATTTTAATTTCCTTAACTTCCTTAACTGTTATTTAAGTCAATAGAAATGAGTAAATTCATCATCAGTATTAATAAATAAACAGTTTTATTTTCTTCTTTTTATTCTGTGTGTTTTCAGGTTTTGTGTATATATTAAGTTTTTTTGTTTTTTTAAAGATTTAATAGGGAATTGTAAACTCTATTCTAGGGATTAGGAAAAATCAATATTAATACCAAGTAAGAAGGTTCGATATGCTACAAGGTTAATTAACATATCTTTTTAAACCCATAACTCGCTCCGCGTACAAATCTTTTCTTTTTTGTATATCTATACATTTCAGAGCCCTGTGATTTTGAAAAACACATTTTTAGCCAGTGGTCTGCCTGTCTCAAGATTTTCTCAAGAACGACTGAACCGATTTTGTTGTTTCTTTTTTAATTTTGTAGGGTTTTGACTACATTTTATATATATATATATATATATATATATATATATATATATATATATATATACATATATATTCGGTTATGAAGATCTTTGACCGCAAGTTTGGTCTCTTAGACCACATCCCGATTCCCGATTTAAAGTACGGGCTAGGGTCATCAATCCTACCCCTGGTCGGTGTGAGTTGTCTCCAGTAGGCTGACGGGCCTCACATACCCGAGGGGAAGGAATCTCTGGCAGCGTGGCTTTCCTTGGTGGACGGTCCCCCTTGCAAGTGCTACCCACGCTCGGCGTATGTAATATATATATATATATATATATATATATATATATATATATATATATATATATATATATATACCGTAAGTAGCGGACAAAATTTAAGGAGGTAATAGCAGACCTCAAGAGCTACAAAAAAGTTTAATAATTGGTTGATTTTCTACAAAAAAAGTAGGAAATTCAAGTATCATGTTTTTTGTTAAAGTGTATGATGAATTAACGTAGGTGTTATCAGAGTGCTCCATCTTGTGTCCATAATTCCATCAAAATTATCTTTCAAGAGCTCAATAACACCACGACATTCATGATCCATGACCTTCCAATAGGAAACCGGTGTACGTCGGATAGTCATCTCCCACCTAATGCCTCTATATGTGGGAGCTGTCGTTCGGAACGATCCTTTCGTTATGTCTTTTATCGATTGTCTTATCGTGATAGATGGGTCTGTCAAACGGTTGTCCCCAATATATCGATATACATATGCATACAATCGAAGATATAAATTTAAGAAACGCTTGTTTCCATTAGTGCGGTTTCCTCTTCGAGCAGTGTTTACGCCGTTTTAGTTTTTGTAAAACGTCGGAATCAGAAAATATATATCTGTTTCGAAGTGTGGCCGTGAAAAGAAGCCCGCCGTACTTTAGTGTATACCTTCTTATTGCTGTGTCTTAAGGATAAAATTTAAAACAAAGCATTATTAGAATATTCATAAATAAATCATTTTTTTTTTGTATATTACAATCTGTCACATTTAAGGACAATAGTAATAGTGATAAAGAGTAGCTCATTCATACTATGCACAATAAATAAACAGCAATATAATAATACTAAAATTAAATGTATATAAACTAAAAGATACTAAACTAAACAAAAATAAACTAATCTAACAAAATAACTACTTAAATACACACATGCTTTTATACAATATTTAAAATATTCATGCACTAACGGTCTCCGAGCCAAGTCTCTTCCCTTGCTAGTGGAGAGAAAGCCAGGACTTTAGGAGATCCCAGCGTCTTTCACTCAACTGCATCATTGCTATTATCAATGGAGGCAGAAACACTATAACCAGACATACAAGGCTTGAGTGGAAAATTTGGCCATTGCCAGCACTCCAGTATATTCTTACAACAGGTCATTGCCGCTTCAACCTTCGAGGAGAATTGTAGGGATAAGTAGAGCTAGAAAGAGATTGTGCAATTGGATTTGGATGATATATAAGGTTTTGATGAAATTTGGAAAATTTTTGAGGGATACGGTCTAGGACAAATGGGATATTACGGTCTTGGTGTAGGTTTTGGTTGGTTATATAGAACGGAGCATAAACTATTGTTCGAACGACTTTGGACTGAAATTGAATGTGTTTGATGAAGATATCGGAATGAGAAGGGATGTCAGTGTTAAAGACGATGTAAAGCATAAATATCGGAAAATGCGTATTCGAAAGGAGCGATCAGAGAGATAGGATCGAAGGATTAGGTATAAGGACTGAGGGAGATGGATTTTAATGGAATCAAAGAAAACAGCATATCTCCTTGGCCAGCCCAAGTTGTAATTGTGTCCTCTCCGAATCACTGCTGACAAATAGTTGCTGATTATTCAGAAACAATCAATAGGTACACTAGATCGGATGAATTGGCATTTTGTGGATTTTCACATTATTCACAGTTTATACCTTTCCTCTCCCCCGTATTGACGATATTTTAAACCGAATTGCAAAGCACCAAATTTCCAGTCAAATCTATTTTAAGAAAGCATATCACATACCTTAAGCATATTCCTGAGGAGAATACACCGTACATTGCGTTTAAAGCTGACGGGAAATCATACCATTTAATCATATGCCCTTTGGAGTCAGATAAGATGTTATGATTTTAGCGTACATTAGTCTCCATTTTGAAAAGTGATAACGTGTTAGGGATCGAAGTTTATTAGAATGAATTGGCATTTTGTGGATTTCCACATTATTCACAGTTGATACCTATGTTAATTATAAAAATACAAGTCGGAATTCCGTTCCCATTATCTAAAGAAACTGTCAAAATGACCCGCCCCCACCTCATCACTCAGGTCGCACCACCCAGATGCCTGGCATAATATTGCTATAGTACACCAGCATTGCTATAATATACCAGCATTGCTATAATATACCAACATTGCTATAATATACCAGCATTGCTATAATATACCAGCATTGCTATAATATACCAACATTGCTATAATATACCAACATTGCTATTATATACCAGCATTGCTATAATATACCAACATTGCTATAATACACCAGCATTGCTATAATATACCAGCATTGCTATAATATACCAACATTGCTATAATATACCAGCATTGCTATAATATACCAGCATTGCTATAATATACCAACATTGCTATAATATACCAACATTGCTATTATATACCAGCATTGCTATAATATACCAACATTGCTATAATACACCAGCATTGCTATAATATACCAGCATTGCTATAATATACCAACATTGCTATAATACACCAGCATTGCTATAATATACCAGCATTGCTATAATATACCAACATTGCTATAATATACCAGCATTGCTATAATATACCAACATTGCTATAATATCCCGTCCATAGCTCACATTTTCCTACATTTCCTTTAGGGATATCACAAAACATATCAATAGCCTTGGTAAACGTCAGCAATAGATCTGACAAAATAATAGCATTTCTAACAAGTGTAAATTTAATAAAAGAATTATTATTATAATATTTTTTAATTATTTTTTTGACCTCGCGCGGGCTCATTACAGCGTATGGGGAGGGTCAGTGGAAATTCCTTGGAAGTTCCTCCCGGCTAAGTTCGACGGACTCGCTGACCAACAATGAGAGGGGTCCTGCAGACTTGCTGGAGGGTGTGACGTAGGATTGAACGCCCTAATCACATATCGTTAGCACCACCATACAAGTGGGCAGGGTGGCCGAATGAGCTAACTCATGTACACAGCAAGACCGTGCTGCAATCAAATGATATAAAAATAATCACGAGTTCGCGTCCCGGTGCCAAGGCATCTTTTAAATTCCTGCCCACACCCTCTGGCCCGGGAAAACCCCGTAGTATAGCCTTAACGGCCAGGAAGGGAAGGACAAAAAAAAAAAAAAAAAAAAAAAAAAAAAAAAAAAAAAAAAAAAAAAAAAAAAAAAAAAAAAAAACATGACCGCGATGATATAGACAAGTTATGGGTAGGTATCAGGGATAACATGATCTGGTCCTGTTAAGCGAAGACACGGAAACTATTAAACTAAAACGAAAACTTTAATGGAAGACTTAAAAGAACTAGGGCTCGAAATAAACACGGATAAGAAGATATGATTAGCTGCAAAAATTGCAATATTGCCGGTGATATCGATATAGAAGGTAATATTACATCAGTAAGGTAATTAAGGCGATTGTAATTTAAAAGAAAGTTGAATGTATTTTGAAACATTTATTCTTACTAATAATGAAAACATAAAAAATAAAATGATATCAATTTTACACTGGATAATAGATAAAATAAAATAATAACTTCTGAAATGAAAATAACGATAATCTTAATATGATGCTAATAAAGACAATTATGAAATATCTAATAAAATATTTCGATGTTTGATTATGGAAATTATATGTAAATTGCCTAAAATTACAATCAGTAATGAAAAAATTAACAAATATTTATTAATCCTAAAGTAAGAATTATACAAAACTAAACGAAAAACAAAACAATAAAAGTTGAACAAGTTTACGTGGTCGCAAGCAGGTGGCGGTCGTAGATATGGACGAACCGCTGGCACTCCAATCCTTCTTCAGCGACTGAAGGTAGGTTCGATATGAGCGCTCTTATAATTAAATCTGCAAATGGGCAGCGGCGAGCACGACGAGAGAAGTACGTCTCTTCAGAGTAGTACATCAGTGGGCAGTGTTGAAGTTGGCAGTACTCAGCTCAGTGGCGGGCCGAGTCAGACTGTCTATTGTCAATTCTACCGCCTTAGGGCTTGAACCGGGCACTTGTTTATAGCTAGGGCTACAATCGATAACAATTTAAATATAAACTATTGAACTATTGAATATAAACAAAATAAGCTATGGGCCTAAGAATATATACATATAATTATTAATTGGTTTCATTTTATGAGACAAACAAAATAACAATTAATAACCAAATTATTGCTGAAAATAAAAAATAAAATAAATTAACAATGTTACGAGATTATGTAATGTCACTTAATGACTTTTTGCAATAATCCGACGATCTATTTTATATTTATCGAAGGAAACAAACATAAAATAATGTTGTTTAGAAGAATCCATGGTGGTGCTTAATATAGTTTTCAAGAAAACAATCTTCACACGAGACGTGGATTGATTTTATTTTCCAATTGCATATTATGGACTACTCCGTGGCCATTTTGACAGGTATCGGTTTAAAGACAAAACACATGAGGACACACTGGCGATATTCCAAAGAGATAGGCTCTGACCACCAGATCTGTCTTAAAGTTGAATTACGCGCTCTATTTCTGCCACAAGTCCCTCTTTATTTAATACCTTCATTAGTTTTCCTGTCGCTCCCTAATTGTAATTCTGCGAATCCCGTTTATCTTTAGATGTCCCAAATAGAGACCAGAATTGCTTTAACTTGTTCATTTATAAAAATAATAGATAGTTTTAAGTGTTTTAGAAAGGAATTATAAGATATCGTTTATCATAAATGGTTTTAGTTCATTGCCAAGGTTAGTTCAGGAGTTCATTAATTACAGTGTCTCTAATTTATGATGTACAAATTGTATATGGCATCTTAAATTTTAATTCAAATCCATTGATAAATATATCTAGTTTTAATTAGTTTTTATTTTTAATATTTAAGATAAAATATGTGTGTATATATATATATATATATATATATATATATATATATATATATAGTTTGCTGACACAATGAGAAACACAAATGAAAATGAAAAGACTATTTTATTTAAAGAAATAAAAGAATATTTTTAATTTATTACACAATCGACATTCATTACGAATCTGATTTATTTACATAGATTTGTAATTCGTATATAAGTGCGACTCAAACATCTTATATAAGTGCAACTTTTTTGACAAGAGTTTATAGATTCAAAATGACAGATATCTTTTAAAAACGGTAAAAACTGTTCATCAACATGAGTATTGTTTTTAATGCATTTCAGGTTTTACCTCACCATTTATTTCATAATGTACTGAAATTCAAAACATTTAAATAATAAAACACTTAAATAAATAATTGAAATGTACTGTTCCTAGATTCTAAAATATACATGAGTGAAATGAAATTAATGTTGTAATTTTTATCTAGGCCTAAGCGAATTACTATTTTAACCAAAAATACCTTAGCAATAAAGATAAGCCTGCATATTATTGCTGAGCTTAGTAAAAACTAATTTCAATCATTGACTAGCTAGTCCAATAAGCTTATTATTACCAAGTTAAAATAAGACTTCGCGTCTAAAAGAAATCTTATCCTTTGTATGGCCAATTTTTTTATTTTATTTATTTAGAAATATAATAATCTGTCACGTGGACAATAATTATAGTGAGTTATGAACACATTCACACCATATATACAGAAACAATAAAATTAAAATAATAATCAAACAACTATGAAATGAAATGAAATATAATTTGAATCTGGTAATGAAGTCCCCTTAGAATAATAGTAGAGATTAAAAAATATGTACATTAGTCTGGCATGTAAGTATCATATCAATATACACAAAAAATACCTAGGAAATTGTAAATACACACATACATATATATGTATATATATAAATATACCCACAAAGATACTAAGGAAAATACAGATATATAAAAAAAAAATACAAAGGAAAATATAAATATCTACAAAACATACTAACGATAAACACAGATATATACAATAAATACTGAGATATATAAAAATTAATAAATAAAATTAAAATGACTTCTATCAAATAACTGCTGGTGATCAACGTAATAATATAAGCCAGAAACTTTTAGAAGCTTGCGGAAGTTTGAGTTCGTAGTAGGTGATGGAATAGGAATTGTTTGGAGGAGTTTCTGGACGTAGTTTGACATATGGAGATGGGTAAGGAGTTCCAGAAGGAGGTAGCACGAATGACGAAGGATTTACTGAAGGAAGTGTTTTGACGTATGGAGATGGGTAAGGAGTTCCAGAAGGAGGTAGCACGAATGACGAAGGATTTACTGAAGGAAGTGTTTTGACGTATGGAGATGGGTAAGGAGTTCCAGAAGGAGGTAGCACGAATGACGAAGGATTTACTGAAGGAAGTGGTTTGGCGTATGGAGATGGGTAAGGAGATCCAGAAGGAGGTAGCACGAATGACGAAGGATTTACTGAAGGAAGTGGTTTGATGTATGAAGATGGGTGAGGAGTTCCAGAAGGAGGTAGTGCGAATGACAAAGGATTTACTGAAGGAAGTGGTTTTATGGAAGGAGATATATAAATCTATAGATTTCATAAATTTTCTCGATACCAGATGATCTAGGCTCCAGGTCCACGAAAAATAAAGGTAGTGGAACTTCATTTTTTACTCCTGGCTGCTCCATATTTTCCTTCAAAACGTTGGTTACCTGACGCACTTTGAAACCAAGCGCCGCTAGTTCTTCTTTTATCAGTTCAGTTGGGGTTAAGGAGTGCAAATTTCTTATAACCACGCGTAACGATCTCTCCTGCCTAAGCTGGTACTTATGAAAATTTGCATTCGTTTCGGAACAGGTACTTCACTATTTTTCGGTAGTTTTCAGCAGTATCTGGTGTTATTTTTGTATCGTTGGTTCTGTTAAGGCAAGAATAACTGCCGGAGCAGATTTTGTTTAGTTGTGTACACAATAGCTGGAAATTGTTGATATTTTTTACAAATATCGGAGGTGGCCTTGGTTCCCTGGGTATTGCTGCAGACTTACTTCTCTGTCATTTTAAAGCGCTTCGAACGAGTTTGGAGTAAAGAAATGTATGGCCCATATAGAAAAATTTGGTTCTAGTCTAAATTTGATTGGTTATACCTATTCCTTACATATTGTAACTAAATTTTTCTGGTTTTAGTGACTATTTTACCTTAAGTTTTATTCATGAAAAGGATTTTTTTTATCAGTCTTGGTCTTGGTCTTGCAACAATTAGGCAGCCTTAGTCTTTGTGTTGCAAAGTGCATGACCAAGACCGATTTCGCTCAACACTAACTGTTATATATCCACTATTATTACAAATTTAAATAGTTCAAAATTTGACCCTCGATCAATAAATTCATTTCTGATCATTGATATAAAGTATTTTTTATGAAATGGTTTACCTCTTACCATAATGTAGAAATTGTATATTGCTTCTAAAGTAGAAAAAAATTTGATCATTTTACTTTTAGGCCTGTTAAAGGTGGTAGGAGGGGGAGTATTTGTTTCGGAGTATTATAACTTAGTTTTTGTATAATTTGGAAATTTATATTTACCAATAAATATCAATATACCTGTTATCTATGAAATGGATTAATAATCGTAATATGATTAATTGTAATAATGTTCGTCATACCTAAATTTTTCATTAGTCGAGAATCTAAGCTTTTTCTTGTTTTATTTATTTTTCATTACTTTGTTGGGGATAATATATTGTATGTTGGCTATAATATATTTTCAATTTTATCACCCAAGATATTCCAAGTAAAAATAACTAATAGTGAAACATAAAACTGTAAGGATAAAATACAATCAATTATCAATTGATTGAAGAACTATCCAATTTAACTTGAAAAATAAATCATTTTTAATCAACAAAGGAATATAAAAAAAAAAAAGATAAAACAGAGAATATTTATTTATTTACAAAGGAATTTAAATTTAAAACAGACAAATGAAGAAAGTTCTTTTTACTAATTGAATTTATTTTAAGTCTAAATATAATAAATCTCTTAAGAATATTATCTTTAATATTGTGACAATAAATTATCTGTTCTGCATCAACAGAACTCATTTTTTTCTATGAAAAATTCTCTTACTGAATTGATTTGCCTCAAATAGGTTTCAAAAATGACTTAATCATTCAATTTTTTACTTTATTTTATTGATTGTCCTTTGTAATTCAGTGGTTATGAAAGAAAAAGATTGAAATTAAGTTTGATTCTTGATTATAGAAGATAATTTCTATTTTTTTATTAATTTCTAATTTGAGGCTACTAGCTAATACAATTTTTATTTTTGAGTCAGTGGTTTCAATTATAAAATTGAAATTTGGTTTTCCTTTATAGTTATTGTTACTTTCAATAATAAAAATATGAGTGTAGTTGATGATCCTTAAATCACAGTTGAATTCCTTAAATGATAATCTAGACCTTAAACGATAAAAAAACCAACTTGAATAAACATTAACAGTTTTAGAATTTCAATAATAAGAACAATAATAATTTCATTTCAGAATGTTTGCAGCACAATTTATTTCTGAAAAATTATTCATGATGATTATCATACCACTTATTCTGGCATAAAATAAAACTACTTTTAGTTACTCGAAATCTCAATAAAGCCAAGAATCATTAACTATACTCATGTTTTAATAGTGAAAGTAACAATAACTTTAAAGGAAAATCAAATTTCAATTTTATACTAGAAAGAACTAACTTCAAGATAAAAATTGTGTTAGCTAGTAGCCTCGAACTATAGACAGTATCTTCATATAACCAAGTTTCAAACTTGATTTTCATCTTTTTATTTCATTAACACTGAATTAAAAAGAAAAATTAATAAAATAAAGTAAAGAATTAAAGTATACTAACGATTTTAAGTCGATGAAGAAGAAACCAAACTTATCACTTTAAACACTAGTATGTATAACTATTAAATAAAAACTACCTATTAGCAAACTAAATCTATTACTAAAAAAACACAATTAAACTTTTAAACAAAATATCACTAATAAAATAAGAGTTTGTTAAGATGAAACCTATCACTGAACATGAAACCAAAACTATCAGTTTAAACACTAAAACGTATAACTTTTCAATAAAAACTACCTATTAATAAACTAAACCTATTACTTAAACAACAAAATTAAGCTTCTACACTAAAATACTGCTAATTAAATATGAAAAATTAACAGTTTTGAGGTATCTATAGAGGAAGCAGGTAGTAAGGGACGATCCAAGATGGCCAACCAATCAAAAATCGACTCCATCTGACCCCACATTATTATTAAGCCACTGTAGAATTCCATAATGTAGCATAAATGCGGTTTATGATACTTTATTTTCTATTTACATGGAAACTACCAATGTTATGAAAGAAAATATTCAACTGTTTTCAGTTGTGATTTAACCCATAAAGTGTTTTTCTCCAAAAAAAAAAAAAATAAATAAAAGAAGAAGAATTTTCGAGAGTTAGGCAGACAACCAAAAAAATAGTCAGCATTTTTACTTTTAAAGAGAAACAAGATTGCAGTTCTTTTTCATCATCAAACCTCAGATTCCTGTTCACAAAATTTAGGACTGCAGCAAAACGTTTCCCAATCTGTAGATTTTCTTTATCTGTATTTATTGGACTGAGTTATTCATTTTTTTAATTTAAATTATTTGAACATTAATAAAAATCTTGAAATATTTACAAAGTAAGGAAAACAGCAATAAATGTATAACTAATTTTATAAATTTCTCTAATTGAAATGAGTCAAATAGGGACTCAAAACTATAGGTTCAAAATTAAGGATGATTAAGATTATTTTAAGTTTAATTTCAGATAAATATTTTTGTTGTTTTTACTCCACCAACATTTATTCTTAAACTAAATTTCATTTCAAAAATCTTTAATAATAAACATTAACATTAAACATTTATTTTATTTGTGCCACTGTTTATGCCTTCATTAGAGTTAAGCAAAGAGAAGGCAGCAACAACTAATAAGAAACAGGAAAAAACTTATTATTAAGAAAATAAGTGTACAGAATGGTATTGTACATAATAATAAATAAATACAATAAACAAAACCTAAAATCTAGGCTGAAACTTTGGCAAAAAGAAGATACAGTTTTTTTATGGACTTTTACATTAGGCTGCACTCCCAACCACTTACACAGTACAGTCAACTATATTTCTAGCATTGTTTTATGAGTAAATTCTATTAATTAATTTTGTTAACCATTGTTTAGGTGGTGACGCTGGCGGCCTATGCTGTTGGCTGGCAACGCGAAATCAGGTCAACAAATAGTTCAGAAGCATCCTGGGACATGTAAGTAAATCCGTTACCACATGTATGAATAGTTGTAATTACTTACTTTAATCCCTCCCCTTTCTCTGACTTTACTTGACCTAGCTATGTTGTTTCTTATCATGGCCTTTAATTTCTCTATTCCTAAGCACCTGTATCTCTTACCCTCTTGAAATGGTCCTCATGTTCCACCCATTGGTAACATTTCACCACTAATAGTCCGAGAGCCCATGAGAAAAAATCGACATAATTTGATGAAAATACTAAACACATTTTTTTGAATATTTATATTTAAAAAATGAGTCTACCAGTCGAATCTTGCTATCTGTAATAATGGCGGCTGATTTAAAGAATATTAGACTTGAGGATCTTAATGGGAAAATCATTGTGGAAAAAGTTTTTTGTTGTATGAGTACCTAAACTTAATAATTTGGTCAAGTGGTATGGTTGATAACCATGGCTAACGAACGCTAATTTTTATCAAGTCCATCAAAAACGGAGAAAATTTACTATTAATGGCTCCGCAACCTGGAAATGAGTTCTCTAAGTGAAAAAACTTATAGAATAAAAGTTGTATTCCCATCCATTTTTACAGTTAGCAAGATCCGACTGGTAGGGCTCTCATTTTTTTAAATATAAATGTTATAAATATTAAAAAAAATTAATTTATATTTTCATCAAATTATGTCGATTTTTTCTTGGACTATAACACTGAATTTCAATAATCTTTTTACATATTAAACATTTTATTTATAATGTTAATGGTTAGCATGTATTATCTTTTTGTCATTTTTTTTTTCATAAACTACTGTTGAACTTTATATCCTTTTATTTTGTCTTCTGTTATTTACTTCTTATTACAATTCTTTCTATGGAAAAAGGCTTAAACTCCCTTCCATTGATCATAACAACTCCTTTCACTTCCTGATAAACTGATTTAATAGCTATGATAACATCTGGAACAGAGTCGAACGCAGCTTTAAGATCCAGGAATGCCATTTACATGTTCTTACCTCTGTCCCAAGCTTTCTCTGCGATGCTTCTCGGTATGAAGATGTGGTCTTGAGTTTGCCTTTCTGGAGGAAAGCCTGTTTGTTCTTCTTTCGTATGGTTCTCAACTGTGGCCCTTAGTCTCCTTTCTGTTGTTGAGGTGTACGTATAGTTTGTAATCCACTGAAAGTAAGCTTATTAGCCTGTAATTATCACAGTTGTGGAGCTATTTTTCTTACTAATAGGGACATTAAACACCCAATCTCTTAAAATTATCTTTGTGTCCCATATTTTTTGGAGGGATTGCTGGAGAAATGTAAAACAAATTTCAGTAATTCTGCAGCTATACCGTCCCTTCCTGCTGCTTTATATTTTAATTTTTTCGATGGCATATACTACCTCATCTTCCTCAATGACATCAGAGTTCTCCAGAATATAATTTAATGCAGCATGTTCTCCTGGGTCATTAGACCCTTCTGAGAAGTGTCCTTAATAAAACCTACACCGCTCAAGAATTTTCACATCTTCTGTTATTATGTTGCCACTTAAGTCTTTAATGTTTCTCACTGGCTTACTTCTTTTCTCTCTCAAGGTCTTTACTTTGTGCCAGAATTTTTTATACGCTCACCGTGGTCTTCATTGAGACTTTTTCGAAACTTCTCCTATGCCTCCTAAGTTCTTTTTGCTTGATAGATCACTCCTTTGCATTTATTTCTGGCCAAATGGTATGGGTTTCGTTTTTCAGCTATTCTGTCTTGAAGATAGTCTTTCAATGCTTTCTTTTTTAATTGAACAATGCAGAATACTTCTTCATTCCATCATTCTGTGCTCTTTTGTTTGCTTGATATTTTGCGTAAAGCACAAACTTCTCTTGCCACTTCTAAAATACAGGTCCTGAAATGGCACCACTGTTGTTCCATATCACCCTCCAGACTCAATGCCCTTAATTTTCTTTCTAGTTTTATGGTATAGAGGGTTCTCTTTACGGGATCGTCTAGCGCTTGTACATTTAAGCATATATTATTGGTAGCTCTTTGCTTTAATGGATCCTCTCTGCTGAATTTTGGTTTTAGCTATTAGTAACAGATGATCACTGCCTCTTATCACTTTAATATTGGGAAAATATTGTCTTATGGCACAATCATATATGAAATAGTGGATAGTATTTTTTTTTTCTAGACTTGAGAAGGTTATTTTGTGGAGAATGAAAGAGTTGCCCAGGAGCATGTCATTATCCATACAAAAATCAATAACGTGTTGTCCATTCTCTCACTCTTTCCCCTGTGTGAACTCAAAGAGTAGCGTAAGCAACATTTGGATCACAATCTGTTCTTGCATAGAAGTCTCCACCTCGTCTTTTATCCTTGATTTTATTCAGTAACCCTTGCAAGTCCGAATATAAGGCTTCTTTGTCCATGATTCTTGCATCCTCTGTTGGTGCATATGCTTGTACTAAAGTAACTTTCCTGACTGCATATGAAAAATCTGCTGCAGTTATTCTTGATGAGACAGGTTCCCAGTCATCTAGTTATAAATTTTTGGGGTCATGACTACACCTGCTCCCTTTTTCGCAAAAGTTCCTTAAGGGACTCAAGCATATATAAGGGCATATTCGCTCTCTACATTTAATTTACCATTTCCTTTCTTCCCTACCTCACTAATGCCGAATAAGTCTTCATTTCTTCAACAAGCGTAACTTCTTTATCTGTCAAAGTCTTTATGTTCTAAGTACCAGATCATTAGTCCTTATGAGCAACAGGTCATTTCTTGTCATTTCATCAAATTTCTTGTTTCTAGCAACAAAAGCTAATAATAATCTTAAAGTTGACATGTTATTTAACAAATCCCATCAAATAATAGAATTTGATCGAAATCTTATTTTATATCTATAACACCTTAATCAGAAACTAAATAAAAAATTCCATTACTTTATATTGAAAACGTTTCTTCATTGATTGCCTGCAACCATTTATTCTTGGTTGGTCCAGGGACAGGAATGTTCTGAGAGGGAGCACAATTGCAAACAGGTGAATTCTAAAATTTGTTCATTTTCTTTTTGCCTATTATTTTGCTATAAAATAATGTTCAGAATTCCTTAACTGGATAATTGAGGTCTATGAGCCTAAAAAAGTATATTTTTGCATAATTTTTTCCTCTAAATCAATTCAAAACAGTTTCAAAGAGATCAGACTGTTCCAGCAACTGTTAGCATTAATTAATAAGCAATTAATTAATTAAGCAACAATTAATAAGAATTGTTAGCATTAATATTCAGACTTTTTAAATTATTCATTGTTATTTAGTACAAATTATATATAAAAATGATTTGTTAAATACTATTTCCTTTTTAATTAAAATAATGATAATATAAGGGCCGGTTGTTTAGTTACTTTTTTAAGATACCATTTTTCTCACCTTCGGGGGGAAAGGGGGGGGTGATTGTCCCCCATCCCCTCTCCTGGATCCGCAAGTATCCAGGGACGGCTCCTTCCTAGGTCAAAAGAGCAAAGTCCATATAATGAATTGATTTGTTTCTTATACTTCAAAAAAGTTTTAATTCCTTACTTAGGGCGATATCCTTTTCCAGCTTTACACTATCTGGATATTCTTTGGTATCGGAGAGGTTATCTTTATCTTCTAAAACAACATCTGGATCATCTAAGGCCACGCCCACAACGGAGCACTAAGTTTTATCTCCAAGCCTTACCATGGGGTACACATGAGTGTTTGTCCACGTTGGCGCTCAGACCCTCACAGTTTTCATGCAAATAAAGCATCCTTTATTTTACATGTTGAGAGAATATTACAGCCTTTATTTAATCAACAAAGAAACTTTATATACTAAATAAAAATAAAATGAGAACATACAAAAGATTAGAATTTTATATTGAAAGTAAACTGCAGAACCATTCGAATCCTCTCGTTTCAAACCTTGCTTCCTCCTCCATCTCTAATAATCCTCCGAGGCGTCTGAAAAGAAGATGGCCTCAGGACCTTCTAATTTAGAACTTTTATTTGAGTTCTACCAATGGGTAGTTTCTCTTCATGTTGTACATGTCATGTTACCAATGTCACATTTACTTATTGTATTTTCCATGTAATACAGTTGTAAATCTCAATAAAATAAAATTAAAAAAAATATATATATATATTGAAAGTATTTTAACACATAAACAAGAAATTCGGTAAATATTAGGGTAGTATGTATGCTATGTTTTAAGGTAGTTTTTATATTAAATGTTAGGTAATTAATTAAAGAAGTTTCATTATCAAAGTTAAATATAGAATATTCTTAGGACGAAACAAAACTTTTTAGGATGTTAGGCTTTACAGTCAAGAATTTTTATTAGGTTAGCCAAAGTTTTGACTCAAATATGTGGATCATCCTCAGGGCTATATTATGGAAGTCGAGACAAAAACTCATGTTCTTGTTTCCACTCTCGTAAGATAGCCCTGAAGATGACCCACAAACCTCATGTTTGGGTCGAAACGTCGGCTAACCTAATACAAATTCTTGACTGTAAAGCCTGACAATTTTGTTTCATCCTAATAACTGATCATTCGACTAATTATCCATCTTGACAATATTCTTGAGCGATATAAGGCTTTAGTTTGATTTTTAAAACTATGGTATAAATGATTAATTTTTTACCAAAACTATCTTAATGATATTATTGCCTAAAATAATTTACATATGCACCCAAAAAGATTATTACTCATCTATCATCTTGTCTTTAACCTTAAAGAAGCGACATAAATTTTTTTTTAATGGTGTGGTGATACACAATTTTACAGGCCTGTTTATACAGACATAATCTATTATAATAGACTTAAATAAATAATACATTATAATAAATACTATTATAATAAATAGTATTTAATTTGACTGTACTCCTGACCAACTCCTTCTCAATTTTTTATTTAATATGGTAAAAGCTTATGTGTAGCGCTGCTATTCATAAATTAGAATTTTTTAAAGAATAACAAATAAAAACAAAGTTCTCATTTATACACCAATTGAACTTACGTATTTAAAATTTATTGGCGAACATTACCTCTCATGTAATATTTTATACATTTCATAATAAACATAGTAAATATTAATAATAATAATAATAATAATAATAATAAAAGCTTAGCGAACCCGAAGGTTCGATGCCGACACCACAAATCGCTTATTACACACCTCCCTCCATCGTTCGCCGTCCAAACCCAGTCCCTTCAGATCGGCTTTAATGCAATCTTCCCACCTTCGCTTCGGTCTACCCCTCGGACGCTTACCATTCGGCACAGCAAATATTAACCTTTTAGGAATTCTCTCGTTACTAAGCCCAACAACTTTACAAGCCCATTTGATTCGCCGCGATGAAATTACCTCAATTATATTACCCGGATACAGCTCACGCAATTCGGCGTTGTGTAACCGTCTGAACTCTCCGGTTAACTCATCCTTCTTCGGTCCGAATATTCTACGCAATACTTTATTTTCAAAAACCTTAAGTCGCTGTTCTTCCCTTAGTGTAAGCGGCCAAGTTTCGCATCCATAAAGAACTGTAGGCAAGATAATTGTTTTATAGATTCTAGTTTTTAAGTTCCGGGACAAGAGGCGCGAACTAAGTAGTTTTGTCACAGAAAAATAACTAGCATTTCCCGCCTTCAGTCTAACCTTAATCTCTTCTTCAATTTCGTTTTTTCTAGTTATCGTAGAACCTAGATACCTAAATTTATCTACCTGTTCAAATATATTACCATCTATATCGATATCACCAGTAGTATCGCCATTTTTGCAGCTAACCATATATTTTGTTTTATCCACGTTTATTTCGAGTCCTAGTTCTTTACCGGCTTTCATTAACGTTGTCGTATTTAGTTTTATAGTTTCAAGGTCTTCGCTTAACAGTACCAGATCATCAGCATAGCCCAGCACGGATGTTGTCCCGCCCAGATCCAACCCTCTCTCGTTTCGCATTACCTCCCTAATGGCATGTTCTAATGCCAAATTGAACAGGACAGGCGAAAGAGAATCGCCCTGTTTTAAACCCGAACGAACCTCAAATTTTTCGGACAAATTATTACCGATTCTAACTTTATTGAGTGTCTCCGTCAAGCACATCCTGACTAGATTTACTAGTTTTTTAGGAATCCCCTGCTCGATTAGAATATTATACAGTTTCTGGCGGTCAATAGAATCGTAAGCTTTTTTAAAATCTATATACAGCTGGTGAACAATACCTTTATACTCCAATTTTTTCTCTAATATTTGCCGTAAAGAAAATATTTGATCAATAGTCGAACGGTTCCGTCTAAATCCGCATTGGTAGTCTCCGATAATTTCCTCGGCGTATTCCGTGATTCGACTGGTTAAGATTAAAGTGAATATTTTATAACACACCGGAAGGAGTGAAATTCCTCGATAGTTATTACAATCTGTCCTCGGACCCTTTTTGTGAATCGGAATAAGAATAGATTCTTTCCATTCTTCAGGTAATTTCTCGTTCACCCAGATCTTTTTAACCAACCGATGTATTTTAGAAACTCCAGCTTCCCGCATGCCTTAATTAGTTCAGTAGGAATATTATCGGTTCCCGCTGCTTTATATGATTTTAATTTTCCGATAGCTACTTCAACTTCCTCTTTACTTGGTCCTTCTATTAACGGTTCAGCACTCTGGTACTCAGAAGGAGGACACAGATCATAATTTCCCGTATTTAAAATATTGTCAAAGTGGTCCTTAAACTTATTCAATATGTCAACCGGATCGGTCAGAATATTGTTATTATTATCCCTAATTCCAGACGTTACGGGCCCTACATATTTACGTGATCTGTTTATACCTTTGTACATGTCTCTTATGTTATTTTCGATTCTATTAGTTTCTATTTCAATTATTTTATTTTAAGATACTCTCTTTTTTTATTTTTGAGCAATTTTGTCGTTTCGTTCTTTGAGGTTCGGAAGTATTCCAGATTATCTTCGCTAGGATTATTTAGAGCTTTTAATTTAGCGGCTTTTCTTTTTTCGCACATGTTTAAGCAATCTTCATCAAACCACGGTTTGTTATTCTTATTTTCCTTTTTTCCTTGACACGAGTTACCGACCGCTTTAATATTATCCCTGATCTCTACCCATAATGTGTCAATATCCTCGTGGTCCTCGTCAGGAAGCTCTAAAGCTTCAAACCTATTCTTAACCTCTAGCTCGAATTGGTTTCTAATTGATGGATTTTTTAATTTTTCCAAATTAAAATTCTCAAAATCGAAACGGTTTTCTTTACTCTTTTTTATATTAAGTTTTTGTCGAAGTTTCGCGATTACTAATTCATGATCCGACCCACATTCTGCTCCGCGATAAGACCGTACATTAATTATACTGCTTTGCCAGCTGTGTTGTATCAAGACATGATCGATTTGATTTCGTGTTTGCGAATCCGGTGATGTCCAAGTATATTTATGAATATCCTTATGTTTAAACGTCGTACTTTTAATTATCAGGTTTTTCGAGATGGCAAAGTTTATCAGACGGATCCCATTATCATTACTATATTCGTGCAAACTTTCTTTACCAATCGTCGGAATATAAACTTCTTCCCTTCCTACCTTTGCGTTCGCGTCACCTACAATTATTTTCATGTAGTTTCGCGGTAGTTTACCATAAACCCATTCGAGTTTATCGTAAAATTCACTTTTGACTTCATCGTCACTGTCTTCGGTCGGACAATGTATGTTTATTAATGCGATTTTAAACCAACGTCCCTGAAATATAGCTACCGAAATTCTATCACTAAAGAATTGTAATCTACTCCTAATTAGAAACCCGGTACCCAAACAATGATTCCCACTTCCTCCGTTCCAAATAGTGTACTTTCCTTCCCTCATCTAGCCCTCCCCTGGCCAGCGAACCTCTTGCAGAGCCACGACATCCAAATTGTACCCATTTACCTCATTCGCGACCGATTTTAGCCCTCCTGCTGTGTTTAAACTCCTTACGTTCCACGTACCAATATTTAAATCCCTATGTTTCAACTTGCGCCATGAATCCCCTAAAGCAGTCCCCACCCGGAGACCCGAACGGGGGACTAGTTTACCTCCGGATAATGAGCGTTTTACCACTGGTATTTTAACACTGGTAATATTTTATATCAATATTGTGAATATTTTTTTATTAATAATAATGATAAAAAAATATTCACAATATTGATATAAAATATTAACAGTGTTAAAATAAAATATTAACAGTAGTAATATAAAATATTAATAGTATTCATATAAAATATTAATAGTCAATATAAAATATTAGCAGTACCAATATAAAATATTAATAGTTTTATTATAAAATATTTACAGTATTAGTAAGAAATAATAATATTAATATAAGTTATTAATAATTTGGCATAATTGGTTGTGAAAATGAGATGATATAAAAAGTGAATACTTGATGGTTGAACGTTGTATATTATAGAGTAAGGAGATGATCCGGGGCAGTCATAAAAAGACTAAAATAGTGAAAAACTATTTAATTTAAAGCCAACCTTTCAACCCGACTTTTCTGCTCTTCTTCAAAGGTAGAACAGACACGACACAAAAGGCTATAGAAAAATGTAGAAGTTACATAATGTTTAGATAAAAAATATAAACAATGTCTGTAAACTTATTAAAATTATAAACAGTGTGAATAGTAAGTACATAGAAAGAACAATGAATTAGTTTTTATGTGAGGTGTGGTGGACGGGTCACTAAGCCCTAACGTACAAAGATTTCTTGTGTTTAGTATTTAATGGTTCTTGTTTATTAATTGGATTAGCTGGTATAACAAAAGAAATTTCCATTGATTAGTATCCTGATTCTTCACAGTATTTTCAGTTTCACAATTCGGAATCTTATCAGTAAAATACACATCTATTGAAAAAAAAAATTTCTTCCATCATCCTATAGTATTAAATGCTATTGGAGCAAAGGTGACAAAAATTAGTTTGCTAGCTCTAGAATCAATTTTTTAAGGTGTCATTATGTTTATGGCATAAACAATGGATCAAACCGATACAGCCAAGTTTACAAGTTTACAATATTTCCAAAAAAATTATGATATGCACACATTAAGCCAGACTATGACCTGCAATGGATAAAAAGGTCCTTTCCATTTCAACAGTGAGTAGTATTATAAATAATAACCTTTCTCATTAGTTAAAAAATAGTCTATCAATAACATTCTACTTTATCTTTATCTTTTGCTTTCTTCGATTTTTCATTAAAAAGAAAGCAAGAAAAAAAAAGAAAGAAGAAAGAAAAATGATATTCAAGTGGATGGATATAGATTAACTGCATAAATTGGTATATAAATTATACAGAATCCTTATGACTATTACAATTTTTTTTGAGAAGGAGTTGATTGGGGGGTGCGGTCAAATAAATACTAAATTATAGGAATAACATTATTTAATTTTTTTGCTGACGTTTCGACCCACTTTGCTGGTCTTCATCAGGGTGTAGGATGTAGCACTGCGGAAGGCAGTTGAAACACTTGCCAACACTAGCCAGTGTTTCAACCACAATTTTTTTTGTATTCATTCATGATATTTACAACTGTATTAAAAAAAAAAAAAAAAATACATCTAGTAAATGAGCACTCAGGAAGATAATATCATAAAAACGCTTGTTGGGAAGCTGGTATTCAAATAATAAATTTACACAAGATCACTAGGCCATCTTTTCAGATGCCTCGGAGGAACAATTATAATGAATTGTAAGTGTATCATTGTACATATATGTATGTTGATTTTTTTTTTTGTGACTACTTATTTTTATCTCCTTTCATTCTCCTCTTTTTTCCCTCCTTTGTTTCTATATCTTTGACATCTTCATAAAATTTTTGATTCTTTTTAGGCCTGTACTCATCTTTCAACATTCTTGGTCCATTGATGCATTATTGTATATCTTATTATCTTCCTTTCTGTTTTCAATAGCTTTTTCGTACTACTAACTACTAAATCTGATTGTATCCATTTCACATAACACTACAGGGTTAATTACCATTTCATAATGTTTTATATTAGTTTTTCTGGAAAGGTTCTTCATGTTCTGTAGATTTTTAACTAGATAAGTCTGTCTATCTTCACTTCTATGCTCTTCTTTGACTGTAAATCACTCCCATTGTACTTCATGAGTTCTCCTAGAAGTACTTCAACTGTTCAACTGTTTTACAGTTGTTCTAATTTTCTTTTCAGTTTCTTAATTATTGATCATTATTTTTGTTTTCTCAAAGGATATCTTTAAATCGATTTTTTTCTGCTAATTGCTAGAGAAATTGTAAATTATCTCTCTGTATTTTTAAAAATTTTAAACTTTTTATCAGTTTGGGAGAAACTTAATAGGATTCTCGGAGCCACAAGTTGCAGTTATTAAAGAAAATAACTTTTTCACTTTTCTGCTGTTTCTCAATTAGCAGTTTTTATTATGATTTATTCTAAGTAGTGTGTAATTAATTTATGATAAAAAGAATTTTTTATTCTCCTTAGGTCATATGAAGGGGATGATGCTGGTTCGATTGAAGGTGGGAGCAGCAGTTGGAGGTCTCACCGGGAGAACCAATTGCTGTTAAGGAAAGAAGGTGGATCGCAGGGTCTCCCCGTTGATTGTTGTCCTTCGACGCTGGATGTGGTCGAACCGAAAGGCGGCATTAACCAGGAGGGCTATTATGTCGTTCTCTATAGTAAGGATGAAAACAGGCAAAGGTAATGTAATAACAAGGATATTATTAATCTATACTAACAAACATATATGTTTATTTTAAACAATTAAAACCAATTAATTAATTAACATTAGGAAGAAGATTATACAACATATTTCCTATTGTAAAAATAATAAAAACGTGAACTCAACAATATTAGTTTATCAAATTATTAACTTGCATAATAAATGTAATTAAAAAAAAAAAAAAACTATATCAGACCAAGAGGAGAGAAATATAAAAATTAATGATCAACCTCACAGATGTAAGTGCACAGTTTTTCGGTTCAAACAGAATGAGATTTAAGATTTAGTATCCCTATTAATTCTATATTTATTAATTCTGTTTGTCATTGTATATGTTGCAACATTGATGTTATAATACTATTTACAATAAAGGTGTAAAAAAGTAATAATTGTAAAAACACTAAGAAGGCACCATGTTTAATCAAAAGTTGTGTGTGTGTGTGTGTTTGTGTGTGTGTGTGTGTGTGTGTGTGTTTGTTTGTTTGTTTGTTTGTGTGTGTGTGTGTGTGTGTGTTTGTGTGTGTGTGTGTGTGTGTGTTTTTGTGTGTGTGTTTGTTTGTTTGTTTGTTTGTGTGTGTGTGTGTGTGTGTGTGTGTGTTTTGTGTGTGTGTGTGTGTGTGTGTGTGTGTGTGTGTGTGTGTGTGTGTGTGTGTGTGTGTGTGTGTGTGTGTGTGTGTGTGTGTGTGTATTTTCACTATATTTAAGTTGTGTTAAGTCGAGTGTAGCTAAGATTATGTATTCCTTAAAATGATATTAAATTATCTTTTTATTTTTCTTTTTTTATAAGGAAGGCTACGTTCATATTCATTGATACATGAAAAGATGTGTAACACCAAAAAATAGTTTTAAAAAATGTGACAAATATTTGATTTTTGAAAAATGGTGCCACATCAAAAAAAGAAAGTGCAGATAAAGATTGCTCGATGATGGAAAAATTGTCCCAAAACGTTAGAGATAACAAATGTAATTAAAAGAATTTGAAGAAAATTGGAAGTATTATTGCCTTAAATATGAAAAAATATTAAATTATGTGAAATAATAGTAATTTATGTTATTATACTATCGAAGCTTCAGTTCAGTTCAGTAATGTAATGAGAATGGATGACTGCGTTCAGCAAAGAAAGCTATTGAAGCTAAGCCAATGGTGAAACAACCGAAAGGTATGCCAAGAATTCCTTGGTAGGATAACCTCAATTCCTAATACATTCCTAATGCAAACATCTCTACACTGAAAAGTAAAGTAAATTATCGAATAAGAAGATATTTAAATTTTTATATTAATTATTCACCTGTTACTTATAGAGGTATATTGCTTAATGTCAACTTATTATTTCACATAATATAATATCATTTTAAGGAATACAGTATCTTAGTTACACTCAACTCAACACTACTTAAATTTAGTGAAAATACACACACACATAACTTTTGATTAAACTTGGTGCCTTCTTAGTGTTTTTACAATTATTAATTGTTTACACCTTTATTGTAGCTGCCTTTACCCATTTACCTGATTGAGGTGTTCACTTTTGAGTGCAGTCTGTATCGTCATGTTACGTGTCCGGTTCCTCTTGGCCTGCCCCTCTGTTTTCGTCAGATACCTCATTTCTATGCTTTAAAGGCACATTGCTGTAGGGCCCAGGATTCGCTTTTATAAGTGAGGATATGGATGCACGTCGAGTGACATACTGCTAGTTTTGTTTCTTTTGCCACTTCTCTTTTACTTAAAAACCTTTTATTGATGGTGCATAACCTCCTTCCTGAAGTGATAATTTTTGCATTAATTTCATTGCTGAATTTCCTGCTCTCACATTCACTGGATACCAACATAATCCGCTTTAGATACCAACATACATGTCTTTTGGAAGTTCTAGTAACAATATTTCTTTTTGCTAGCTCTTCTGTCCACACATCTTAGTTTTCCTATAGCTTTCCTTAACTGTCAGCTATTAGCATCAGCAAATACAAATGATGAACGGTTTACAGGTTGTAACCTGTAACATTACTAAGTTGAGTTTCCTTGGTTCTCTGCTTACATTCCTTAATCACATCATCCACAGGGTGATGAAATATAAAGAGCTCCCCATGTCTCTCTGCCTGACTCCCTTTGTGGTGTCAACTCTGGGGATGTTTGATGGGACATTCTTATATAATTTTTGCAGATCTTAGTGAGTGATTTAATTAATTAATTCTCTGTATAAGAGCTGTGGATTCTTGTTAATTCCAGAGTGAAGCCCATAAATCATTCCATAGAATCCTGTCAAATGCCTTTTCTAAATCTATAAAACATTAGTAAACTGGTTTATCATACTCGATGAATTTTTTTAAATATTTGGTATAGCTCAAAGATGTGGTTTGAATTCTCCTGTCTGGTCGAATCGGTCTTCTATCTCATTCCTCAATCCTCTACCTAGGATACATGAGTATATTTTACCTGGAACACTCAGCAATGAATACCTCTATGATTGGTACATTCTATAGTATTACTTTTCTTAAAGACTGGAACAATGATGGAGATTTTTCATTCTGACGAAATCTTCTTACCTTTCCAATCCAATAATACCCTAAAAACTAATTCAACTCCTGCTTCTCCCATATATTGAAGTATCTCAGGTGTTATTCCATCATGACCTGCTGCCTTCCCCAGCTTCATTCTATCCAGTGCTTCCCACATTTTCCCTTTTTCTATTGGGCCATCTTCACCTTGTTGCAGTTCCACGCTATCTTCTCATTTGTCTATTGGCATTTCTTCACTCCTATCATTTCCATCTATCAACTGTTTACAGTATTCTTCCATCTTTCTAATATTCAATTTGGTTCACATATTATTTGACCATCATTATCCTTTCTAAACTTTATAGGGCATTCCTTCTCATTCCTGATGTTTTTCGGAACTGTATAGAACAATTTCTGATTTCCTTTTGCTTGTTATTCCATAAGCTCTCCAAATTCTTTTCAGGCTTTCTCTGCATCTTAAGCATTCCATTGCTTTCCTGATTCTCTTCTAACACTATTAACATCTACCTTTCCTTAGCTTTTTGATCACTTAGCTTCAAAATCAGTATTCTTTCATTAATGCTTCACCAGCCAACAAGTTTCCTTGTAAAGTCACCATGTGTAAGAATTGCTACTCCTAGTTCAGCTTTCTTGTTTATTACTACTCCAGTATAAATTATTATAAACCATTACCAGCATCTTTGCAGCCTATCCCCTTTTCCTTTGTTTCGGTGATTGCATTATTTTCTATGAAGTCCTTTTCGTTTCATCCAACAGCTCAATATCTTTTCTAGCTAGACCCGTTATGTTTTACATTGTATATTTGGTTATTCTGTGTCCTCATCAAGTCATAGCCATGAAGGATTTAGTGATGATGGGATGAAATTGAAAGAAAGAAATCTTCCTCCAACAGCTTTCCTTTATTACCAGATCCAATATTCAAATTTGAAAATCCAAACACAAATTCCAGGTTGTAGCCATAATAATAACAATAGAAAACAGTAAATATAATAGAGAAATAAAATGCCTCGCTGGCCTATACAAAACTACAGCTGGTGGTCCACAAACTACAGATATTACTGAAGAGAAGAATAGTTGGGGTGTTCAGTCAAAAAGGAAGGCAAAAATAAATTATAATATTTATTTTTTACATATGCCGACGTTTCGACCTGAAGTTCAGGCCTTCATCAGGGCTAAGAAAATAACCAGATAATAAGGTATGAGAAACATAAGTAATGATGGTAAAAAAGATAATAAAAAAAAAATAAATAAATAAAAAAAAAATATTAGAAAAATAAAATAGATAGATATAAAGTAAAATGAAATTGTTAGAATAATGACTTAGAACTAAGAGATAAATAATAAAAACTGTTACATAGTGTGGAATGATGAAGTAGGCATAATCAAAAAGGGGTGACAAAAGTGTTACATTGGGAATCTTAGAATAAAATGTAATGTTCAATAGAAAATTGAGATATTGTAAAGTCTATCAAGATGTACAGACAATGTATAATATAATAAAGAGTTAAAAACAGAGAAAAGGAATGAAAGGAAGGAGGGAAGAAATTACTGATGGATTTGTCACTGAATAATATGAGAAATATTATTGCTTAATAATAATAAAGAAATTTAATGAAAAAAAATTAACTAAACATAAAAAGAATAAATAAAAAGATTTAAATGTGATCAGGAGTGACAAATCTATTTCACACAACCTCATGTCAGCTGTGTGTAGACAACCTGCCTCTTTAAAACTCCACCATACACTTGTCACATCACTCCCTCCAATTCCATACCCCATCAATTCTAAGATCTTCAGGAGAAATTACAAAGTTAAAATGTGGGAGTTCTGCGAGGCAATCAAGAAGAACAAACAGTGATGCTGGATGGGACTCTGTGAGGAAGTGGATAAGGACCCACGAGAAAGGCAAACCGTTATGAAGAAGCTACTAAAGACCAGCGCTGCCCAATCGCCCAAATGTAATACCTAATGTGCCCAGAGACTGTTCAAACAATCATCGCCACGTTACTGTGCAGTCATCACACTGGATGTAAAGAACGCCTTTAACACCTCAAAATGGAGCTGAATCTTTGATGACCTGCAAGCAATGGGCATCCCTCTGTACCTTAGGAGACAGTCAGTGATTACTTTAAGGACAGTACACTGACCTGTACTACTGAGTATGGCCCAAGGAGGTATCGAGTTACTAGGGGAGTACCCAGGGATTAGTGCTGGGACACCTACTGTGATACGTTATGTACGATGGTGTTTTCCACTTTACCCTTTACCTTCCAGAGGTTGCCAAATCAGTGGGTTTTTCCGAAGACTTAGCAGTTGTAGTTGAGGCCAAGTTCAAAGAAGAAGTGATCCTAAGGGTTACCAAAATATTGTACTAATCCACAACTGGTTGGCATCTGTCGACTGCAGCTTACGGATTACAAAAATGAAGCCTTCTAATCAGCTCAGAAAAAAAAGTGAGTAGATCACCTTGACTGACGGTAGGCAAGAGATAAGGTATGTCTTCATTGACAGGCCTCGGGATGAGAATCGATGAAAGGCTCAAGTTAAAGAAGCGTATCCAGCGAATGAGCGATAAGGTATGTCTTCATTGACATACCTCGGGATGAGAATCGATGAAAGGCACAGGTTAAAGAAACATATCGAGCGAATGAGCGATAAGGTTCCTAAAGTTACTCAGGCACAGCCGCAGATTGTTGCTACCAAGCGAGATTACATCCGTTATGCTCTGAGCAGCCACTATATGGAAAGCTGTTCTCGATACTATGGCTTATAGAAGACCGATGATATCTTTCTACTGTTGGAGCACCTTATGAGCAATAAGTGCCTTCCACACTGTTTCATATGAAGTAGTAGGTATGGTGGCCAAGATGCCATCAATAGAGCCGATCGTATTTCCGGGATTAAAGAAAGAAAGGAGATGATTGACAAATGACTACAACCCTAGGGTTGTACAGAACATCTAACTGTGAGGTGTTCATACAGAGTGGTTCCTTGAATCCAATCCTGGGCAGACAGGAAGCATGGGGGGATTGACTACTACCTCACCCAGCTACTACTGGACAGGCGTACTTTCAAACCTACGTAGTGTAGTAGATACCCCCCTGTATTTACTTCTTATTACTTGCTATTTCAAGTGGGGTAATGTAGCTTTTACGTTAGTATCAGCCTACCTACCTGATAGCAACGATATTGACGAAGACATATCCGCCATGGAGATGATCACGGTCTGGGGATCCAATCAAACGAATAGAAGAGGCGCAAAGCTAGGCGAATTTATTTCGCGGAACCAGTTAGTAGTATTAAACAATCCCTCTGCTACCCCTACGTTCTCTAGCGCTAGGGGGCAGAGTTGGATTGACGTTACACTGGCAACGCCATTAATAGCCAATCTTTTTTTTTTTTTTTTTTTTTTTTTGTCCTTCCCTTCCTCGCCGTTAAGGCTATACGGGATTTTCCCGGGCCAGGGAGTGTGAGCGGGGATTTAAAAGACTCCCTCGGCACCGGGACGCGAACTCGTGTCTGTTTTTATATCATTAATTCATATGTCAGGTTGCCAGGCAACGGCGGTGCAGTGCACACGCGTTAGACCATTCGGCCACCCCGCCCACAATTAATAGCCAATCGCATCGTTGATTGGACCCTCCGATCTGAGACGAGTTCCGACCACCAAGCGATATCCTTCAGGCTGGTGGAAAATTCAGAAAGTTCCCACGGTACTGCCAAGGGTTATCTAACCCGAAGGGCAGATTGGAATGCCTTCCGGTCGACGCTAGAGAGAAAATTGGTAGATGATGAATGGGATGGAGCGGAAATAGAACAGACTAATGACCTGGATTACAGGGTGTCTAGGATCAATAATATTGTCTGTGATGCCGCTGAGGAATCCTTTCAGCACCGGAAGTCGAAAGCTCGACCTGTCCCATGGTGGACGCCGTCCTTAACAAACCTTAAGAGAGAGCTCTACAAGGCACGGCGGTTGTATCGGAGCTGTAGTTGCGACGAGAGGCGCTCTACACTCCGTGATCAGTATAAGTCCAAGGGCCGGGTATACCGAAACGAGGTGCGTTCACAGAAGAAAAAGTTCTGGGATGAGTTCATTGTTGAAGAGTCCACGAAGAATCCCTGGGGTATTCCAGGGTGGTAATGGGGAAGTTTAGTACGCAGCAAACATTGGCACGGGGACGTCCAGGCAACCAACATTGAGGAGGCAGCCGAAATCTTCATTGCGAGGACGTACCCCAGGGATGATCCGTCTCAAGACAGCGATGAGGAAAACTTCGTGAGACGCACCACGGCATATCCACCTGATACGGACTTGTGCCTACGATGGAACATATATGATCTCCGTATTGCCGTGGATAAGAAGAAAATCGGTCGTTCTCCAGGACTCGATGCTATAGATGCGGCGATCCTTAAGAGTAGTATTCCCTACATTAATGAGAGACTTTTGGGAATATACAAAGATTGTCTGGAGAGGGGATACTTTCCCAAAACCTGGAAGATCGCCGATTTGAGACTCCTCTACAAGGGAGGGAATAGGGATAAACAGCTTCCCAAGTCCTATAGACCCATATGTCTCCTCCCTGTGATGAGCAAGGTCCTGGAGAACCTTATCATGACCAGTCTAGCACCAGTTCTTGCCAGAGCAAGTCATCTACGGCAATACGGCTCCACTAAGGGGGAGGGAACTGCTGATGCCCTGCTGAGAGTACGTGAAGACGTTGAACTGAGGACGGAGCGGTATGTCATGTTGATGCTATTTGACATATCCTCCGCCTTCGACAGCGTCTGGCGGCCTCTTGTGCTCCTGCAGCTGTAGAAATATAATGCTCCCAGTAACTTATATGTCTTGATAAGAAGCTACTTACAGGACAGACGTGTAAAGGTTCGTGGCAGTTCTTATGAGACTGAAGCTTTCATAGAGAGGGGATGTCCTCAAGGATCGGTACTTGGTCCAGCTTTATGGAAGCTCGTTTTTGATGAGTTGTTGGGAGTGTTAGAAGAACAGCGGTTCCCTGCCACTGGATACGTTGACGATTTGGCAGTAGTGTTGGCCTCCAATAGCATAGCCGGCTTAAGACAAGAAGCGGAACGATGCGCCAACTTGGTCGGAGAATGGTGCGAGAGGAAAAAGTTATCAATGGCCGCTTCAAAGACTCATACAATTGTCATGAAAGGGAAAACTGACAGAACACACCCTATTATCATAACGATTCAATGATCGAGAATACGTCCAAGTGAGGAGGTCACTTATCTAGGCGTAAAATTTGGAAAAAAATTCAACGTTACCCCTCACTTGGACTATCTTAAAAAGAGGGTGGCCCTATCTTTGAACGGTCTCAGTCGGGTTGGGGGCGATTTCTGGGGCCTCAGATACCCAGCAACCTTAAAAATTTATAAGGGAGTGATTCTGGGTATCATGAGGTATGCGTCTCCCGCCTGGAATCAGAATCTCTCGCACCGACAGAAGAGTAAGTTGGCGACAATACAGCGAACGGCATTGCTGCGGGTCACCAGGGCGAAGTGTATCCCATGAGGCGGTGCAGGTATTAGCAGGAGGGGTACCTCTCGACCTGCGAGAAGACATGATGAAGCACATGTTTAAGAAAAACGGCTCAGCAGGTCTACCGGAAAATCTTAAGGTGAGAATTGACGAGATTCCTTGCAAATGGAAAAACATTATACGGGACGACACATTAGAGGAATGGAACCGGCGGTGGGTGATAACCCCCAAAGGATCTACCTTGAGGAAGTACTTCCCCACCGTCCGGTCACGTTTAGAAGCAAGGTGGATCGTCCCGGACTATTGGTTCTCGCAATTTCTCACAGGCCATGGGGGCTTTCGAGCAAAGCTTCATTGCCATGGGATGGACATCGACCTCCTATGCCCTAGCTGCGGTTTTCCGGAGACTGCTAAGCACATCATAGTGGACTGCACCGCCTTTGAAGAACTAAGGGCTAAATTACTGAGGGAAACCGGTCTCTACATTCTCACAGAGAACGATTTTCCTCAGTTAGTCACTGCGGAAAACTACCCGTACTACAAAGATTTTGTGTACGGGTGGAAAGTCACGGTGGGTCCAGCCCATTTTAATTTAAGAAGAGGAGGAAGAGGAACTATACCATTGGCGGGAAACGGATGAGAAAAGCAACCATGATGAAAGAGAAAAAAAAATGAAGAAAGAGCAGAAGAACAAGATTCATTTGCAGCAGTGGGATGTTAAGCTGACCTGCCTAACATCTTACTATTGCAGACACCTGTATTGCCTACTAGGCACGGCAGGGTTGATAAATAAATAATACTTCTTTATGTGACATTGTATGAAGGGATGAGAAGGAATATATAGAAATGTGAGGTTGCGCTGTGAATTGTACTCAATTGTGCAGTGAACAAATAGTTCATTGAAAAGTCTCATATCGATAAACAATCGATGACGCTTGAAAAAGGACGGAGCAGGTAGCAACAGCTGGAGAAGGACGCTAGAGAGAAGAGAAGGCACTTGAGGCTGGGACACGGAAGCAAGAGGACTCTAGGCCTGGACAGGAAGAAAGGAGGTTGTCAGAAGAGAGAGGCACTGCACTGAAAATAAAGAATATGAAGCCTACAGCTATAAGACTTTAATATATTCACTTATTACAGTTGTAAAAATAAATTGTTTTGTTAGGCAGGAGTGAAAAGTCATTTATTTATTTATTTGTTCCATAGGCCTCACTATTGAAGAATAACAAACCAGGTGAGTCAATTCATTCAAAGTTCAATTCATTCAATTACTGAGTCCCACATTTCAGATATATATATTCTTATTGTTTCTTGTCACTCAATGTCACAAAAGGTATTAGATTCCCAAATTCCCAACAACAGTTAAACACCCTCAAAAAGTCTATATCCAGTGCCGGAGTTTTGTTTTAACATTCACGAGTGTAAATAACCTAGTTCCCCGATATAAACGGAAGAAATATTTACAATTCCCGCCAAAACAAATTATCTACATTTAACTTTTATCAGATTATTTACAATTGGTGCCGAACAGATGTGAACTGCTGATTGGGTCGCGCAAGATTAATTAACTTTCAATTCATTAAAAAATAAATAAATTTGTTTGTTTCGAAATTTCAAAATGGCGTAGCGCAAAGACTACGCTAAAATGTTAAAACTTTGTGTAGGTTTCGAAAAATCCGTAACCGTTTTTCCGAACATATTTTAAGTTTTTATATTTCAGTTTTGCATAGCAATTAATAATAGCCCAGTCGTTAGTGAAATCTCTCAACAATCAAACATGGATGAGATCACAGGCACCTACCAACCCCAAGCAAAAGCTCAGCCAAATTTTGATATGGCCACCATTTTGGCTGCACTCACATTGTTGAAAGATGAATTCAGATCGGGTTTCCTAGAACAAAGAAAAGAAATAGAAAACTTCAATAACACATTTGATAAGTATATAAATATAAATGACGCAGGAGTGAAAAATGAATCAAAAATGGAGTTAAGGCATCAAGCAGTCCATATCAATGAAACCAATAATAAACAAGACATCAAGTCTGAAGATGTCACTAATATACAGAGCTCATCTATTCAAGATGGTGAACCACTAGGAAGTAATAATGATGAAAGTACTATGGAAATTAAAGATGGAGAGGATCCTACAAATGTACAAAGTATTGAAAACTTTGTAGTTGATAATAATGAAAATTTAGATGGAAGTCATGCTAATGAAGAAATAAAGGAAACCACTGATGATGAAAAGGATTGTGGGACTACTGTTATTTGTGAAGAATCCATGGCCGAAACAGTCAATGATAGTGAGCCATCCGGAGCTGAAAAAGAGAACATTGATGAAGAAAAAGAAATATTAATTGAAAATGAATTAATGAAGGAAGATGAGTCTAGATCTGATAAAATCAACCCTGATTTGCCAGTAATAGAAGAGACTGATGTAAGTGAAGATAAAAAGGAAGAAACTGTAACCGACATCACAACTAATGATAGACCTTCTAAACCTAAGGATAAAGTTGTTGACATCAGGTATTCAGAAGAAATTAAACCTGATAAGGGACCTTACCGGATAAAACAAAAAATTGGCGTTATAGGCCCAGGTTAGGAGAATGATAAAAGAATATTTTGGATATAAACACTGCCTTCGTCTTATGGATATAAAATAAAAAATCAATAAATATATAAGTTTCTCTTTTCTTTAAATAGGTGTTTTTGTCACTATCTTCGTATTTTTTCCACTATCCATGGGAGGGCGCGGCCCCTGTCAGAATTCGCTGATGCTGGTCACGATAATAATTATTTTTTTATAATACATTAGGATATTCGTCGCCTATGAGGATGAATTTTCCCTTTATTTCTCTTTTCTTAAAATAGCTGCTTTTTAGAACTTTTTTCCAGCTTCCAGAGGAGGGGGAGAGGAGATGTAGAGGGCGCGACCCCCAGCTGGATCCGCTAGTGTATAACATATCTATATAGAGTGTCACGTAAGTAGAGGGGAATATTTAAAA
The DNA here is from genome assembly GCA_928085145.1 of Nezara viridula. Lineage (NCBI taxonomy): Eukaryota > Metazoa > Arthropoda > Insecta > Hemiptera > Pentatomidae > Nezara > Nezara viridula. The sequence goes on along the minus strand of OV725082.1, from coordinate 1,759,630 downwards.
GCTTGATAGTAGACATCAATATCCACAAAAAAGGTTAATAAACAATTGCCCAATTTCCAGCAATTAAGTAGGAAATTTAAGATTTTTGTTTTTTTATGCAATGTTAGTTGTTGTTGTATAAGATTCGATAACATAAAAAATGCTTTATTTAAGTAATTAAAAATTGCTATACTGCTCCATGGTAAACGTGATAAAATTTTCTTTAAACGAAAGTGAAATTGTTAAAACTATTTAAAGAAGGCTCTTGAACGGACGAACACAGCTAAGTTACGTTTAAAAAACAATCATAAATTATTTGCGATTTATTTTATCACTGTTAAACAGTGCTGCATTCACTCCACTTTTAGAATAACTTGCTCGCTTAATAAGGTTTAAGTCCACTTTCATTAAGTTGAGGTTTATTAGGAAATTCATTTATTATTTTCTATAGAGTCACCCGAGAGTATCCGTATTTTTAGCAAAAATGATTTCAATTAACTGTTGCAAAGCTTTTATTTATTGCTTTTCCATAATATGAGATGTATTGTAATAAACATAATTGCCTAAAAACACATTTTATATATAAAATGAAAAATAATGATTTTTCATGCAACGAAAATCATTGCATTTTCATGAAATTGTGTTTTTCTACCAGATATCTGTCATAAGAATTGATGCGTATTTATAAGTGAAAAACGTAATAGTTTTAGCAATCAGTAGGTTTCTTTATTTTAAATGTATATTTTAGTAAGAAACATTAATTGTGTCACATTAATTTTCATATACATATAAACACAGGAATATTTACATGTTTGTGATGACATAGAAAGTGGAGTAAAATGAACATTCGGACTATTGTTTAAGGGGACGGAAAATGTTAGAATATGTATTACACATCTTTTCTTTATCTGCTTTATGGTTCACCAGCTTATTGTTTTCCAAGTTAATAAGTATAGATTCGGAAATTAGTCCTTTTTGGTGGTTGAGAACTGTGGCAAGAATGGTTGGGTTTTAAAAATCAAATGTGTGGTCAAGAGTTATGCCTTGCTCGGCTAGTTTCGATGCGAACAGGTTGTGTGTGGAGATGCTATATTTGTTTTGGTAAATTCATTTGTTGAGATAATTTTTGTTTTCTCCTATATATGAAGAATTGCAATCTGGGCTAGAACATGAGATACGGTATACGATTTTAGACTGTTATAGAAGTGGAACAGGATCTTTATGTCTGGTGTACAAGTTTCCTAATTTGTTGTTATTTTTAAACATTATGTGTGGGCGTGGAAATTTGGAAGAATAGTTGCTTGATTTCAGCATTTTGTATAGTCTAGTTTAGTAGCTGTGGAATTTTAAGTCAGATAGTGTTAAACAGTGGTGAATCGTGTTTTTAACTACACTGATTTTTGGTAGTAAGCGTACTGAAAAAAATTAAAGAAGACTTTGTTCAAAGCTAAAAGTTCTTTAAAAGCATTATCAGAAGTTCACTGAGTTGAAACTTTACTCTGATTTAGTTCAGTTAACGTCAGGCTATTAAAAAAAAAAAAAAAAAAAAAAAAACTTATAAGAAAGTTGGTTTAAAAATTAGTCTCTATAAAATTTAATTTTATACATTTATTTTTCTTTTTTTTTATTGCATTTTAATTTTATTGTTTCAGGTTCTATGAGCTATCTTGTCGTGAAGGTGTTGAAGGCAAGCCGTGCAGATTCATGGACAGGAAACTGCACAACCAATCCCGCTGCGTTCAGAAGTATTCATATACCTATGCCATTGTAAAGGAGCCTTTAGCCGAAGAAATGAAGCCACATCACCGATTAAATCATTTCACCTCCTTCTCAGCGAAGGGGACCAACTGGATGCTTGACTACATCAGGGTGCGGAGCGGGTGCAGCTGTGAGGTCACGCCGAGGGCAAAGAAAAAGAGGAACCTAAAGAGTAAGCGCGTCAAGAAAGGACGTGAAAGTGAAGAAGATTAATTTGTTTTTTAAACTATCTACGTGTAGGCAATAACTGTTTACTAATTAATGTTCCTTCTTCAACGGTTCACGTTGGCTAATTTATTTCATTTACTAACAAGCAACTTAGCTATGCCTGGCGTTTGATTGCATCGAATCCGCCAACGATTTTTAACTGTGTCTGTAAATATTCATACCAAATATGATTACCATTATTTTAATATTTTTTTAAGTGAACCTATATTGTAATTATTTTATGAACCTCTAGCATGATTCATCTATTTCTCATAGTGCTTTATATTTTATGCAGTGCGATTTTAGCGATAAAATATTAAAAAGGAGAAACATGAAACAACTATTAATTATACGTAATAAGTAAAAAATGTGAAATATGATTGCATTTATTCTGTATTTATTTATTGTTTATTTAATACATTTGTAAATATTTCATCTCTTCCCCATTTTGTAAATAGTTCATTCTTGTTTAGAATAATGTATAACAGCACTTAGGCTAATGTAGTGGACCCTTTGTAAATGTCTATTATCAAGTGAGGAAGCAAGAGAAAAATGATTTTAAATTATCTATTTCAACTGTTGAACTCTTGTTTAGGATTATACCAAAATAATAAAAGTATTTAATGATTAATTGTAAAAGTTAAATATACATTAACAATTATCAATCTAATTCTCTGTATTTCGACAAATTGGCATTCAAATTTTAATGTTCATGATATATTATTTATATTCGAAGCATAAATTTATCTTTCTGGATAAATTTCTGTTTAGTCTGTACACTGAATTGTTCATTAAAATAAAATAAATTTACATTGTTTTTATTTAAACCAATCGCTGTTGTAAAATGTCTCCTTTCATAATATATAAATATGCGTTATTTAACAAGTTTAAGATATTATTTAATTTATTTATTCCCTTATAAATATCATCAATATTACACTATAACATATTATTTCTTTTAAATAGTTGGTGACCTTTTGTTTGAAAACATTCTAATTAAATTAACCTTTATTGAGCTTTAAACTATGAACATTTTTACTTTCACTTACTTATATATGTAATATATAGTAAGGGTAAGTACTGCGATTGAGGAAATGTTTGAATTTTGAAATTTTTGAAGCTAATAGTATTGGTGAAGCTGACCATGAGAGATGTAAAGTGCACTGTGCAGGTGAAGGTGACCATGAGGTATGTAACGTGCACTGTGCAGGTTGGTGGTCAACGGACAGAAGAGTTCTCCTCAACAAAAGGACTTCGCCAAGGTGATGCGTTGGCATGCCTTCTGTTTAACTTGGCACTTGAGAAGGCAGTCGGGGATTCTGGTCTGCAAACTAATGGGCCGATTTACAACCGGATGGTTCAGCTATTAGCCTATGCTGATGATATGGGCATCATGGGATAGTCATTGCAATCTGTTGGAGAGGGATCTTTAGCTTTGTTGGAGGCCGCCAGAGCACTTGAATTAGAAGTGAATGAAGACAAAACTAAATATATGGCCACAGGAGAAGTCCCTCGACCAGGCAAGACCATCAATATTGGCCTCTTTAACTTTAAGAAAGTAGTGCAGTTTGGGGTCACTGGTAACACAAGACAATGCACCCGAGGTTGAGGTCAAGAAAAGAATATTTATGGCTAACAAATGTTACTTTGCCCTCAGCAAGGAATTCACCTCTCGCCTTCTATCCTGGCATAACAAGTTACATCTCTATAAAACACTAATCCTCCAAGTCCTGTTCTATGCTTCAAAAACATCGATGAAGACTAAAAAAAATGAGCAAGACCTCCTAATCTTGGAGAGAAAAATACTTTGAAGAATATTTGGAGGAGTACAGATTGATGGAAATTGGAGAAGACGGACAAATGCCGAAATTTACTCATCTTTTAATGATCAATATGTCGTTCTCAGGATGAAGCTTGGAAGATTGAGATGGGCTGGGTATGTGGCAAGAATAGAGAATGGAGCAATCCCTGGGATGATTCTGACAGAGCCTATCTACGGCACAAGAAGAAGAGGGAGACCAAAAGATGGTCAGACGGTGTGGCAAGAGATTCAAGGGATGTCCTTGGAGTCAGGAGCTGAATGATGGCCGCACAGAACAGAGATAACTGGAGGAAGGTGGTTGTAGCGGCAACAGATTCTCACCTTTTATTAAAAGTACATCAAGTTCGTCTAGAGTGATTGGGTGCTGATCTGGCTATCACTCGAGGTCATCCATCTATACACCTTCCTTCATCCACCTACCATCTTTACCCTCAATACTAAACATGCACTGTCGAGGCCTTCTGGTAACTTGCATCCTGCCTCTCGGCACACATATAAATCTCGACATGGTGGAGGAGGCCAAGACTCGTCACCAAGTCGTTGTTCCGTGATAGTAATAATAATAAAGAATGATGAAGGGAAGAATAGTTTGGGTGATCAGTCAAATAAGAAGGCAAAAATAAATGATACTATTTATTTTGACATCAGCCTACGTTTCGACTTGAAGTTCAGGCCATCATCAGGGCTAAGAAAAGAACCAGATAACAAGGTATGAGAAACATAAGTAGTGTAGGTAAAAAAAAAAATTAAAGTAAAATTCAGTTGTTAAAATAATGACAATAGTAAGAACTAAGAGATAAATGATAATAAGTGTGTAATGATGAAGTAAACATAATAAAAAAAGGTGACATAAGTATTAAAATGGGAATCTTAGAATAAAATGTAAAAACATAAAAATATGAAGTTATATAAGAAATGGGAATAAACAGTAAAATTAAGATATTGTGAATAGAATAGTTAGATAGAAAATTGAGATTCTCAATTTTCTATCTAACTATTCTATTCACAATATCTTAATTTTACTGTTTATTCCCATTTCTTATATAACTTCATATTTTTATGTTTTTACATTTTATTCTAAGATTCCCATTTTAATACTTATGTCACCTTTTTTATTATGTTTACTTCATCATTACACACTTATTATCATTTATCTCTTAGTTCTTACTATTGTCATTATTCTAACAACTGAATTTTACTTTATTATTTTTTTTTTTTACTTACACTTCACTTAAATACATTTACTACAGTTTAGTAATTCTAGATCCAATATAATATTTAAATAATAACGTATCAATGTTGTCATCTAACTTTTTAGAAAATTAAATTAGTGAATAATTTGATGAATGTTCCCTTTGTGATATTCCAACAGTATCCACTGTTATTCCATTGTAGTTGTGTGAAAGAAAAAGTGAAATATAAGAGTATTTCACAGATACGTTTATAACTTAAAATATAGTTTAATAACTCCAAATCTGATGCTATATTTAAATATTTAGGTATCTATCGTCTGTTTATTACATAAAATCATCAAGTAACCTTTTAGAAAATTAAATAGTGAATAGTTTGATGAAATTTCCTTTTGTGTTATTCTTACAGTATCCACTTACAATTAGTGTGACAACTTTTGACCTGTCTATGACAGACAATGCATATCTCTTAATTCTATTTTAGTAAACTTTGCAATGGAAAAAAAGCAGTTTAATAACTAATAGTCGTACAATCCATAATCAACCGGTGATATAATAAATAGGGCTTTTGTTATTTTAATGGTATTTATGATTTGTTAGCTATAATTTTTTAGCTTTAGCTCAGTTAAAAATGCAATTCAAAAAGTTCATAATAGTCCAAGTTAGCCAGAAAATAGTTTCTATTTAAAGTTGAGCGGTAAGTGAAAATTGTGTGTTGCGCGCACCAGATTTTTTTACTTGAGCTTACAAATTATTTGGTAGAATATCTTGAAGCGGTCAACTTATGTTTATAACACAGTTATAACTCTGATTAATGTAATTTTGAATATTTAATTTTACAGTTTACAGTTAGAACTTTGTCATATTATCCAACTTATATTTATAATGTTATTCCTCTATTTCAATTTATCAATTATGTTCCCCATCACTAGTGTAATGCTGATCAGAAAAGAAATATCTATACTTACAAGATTGAGAATTAACCATGGTCGTACAAATTGTGGCTTAACTCTAATTGAAGTTGAAAAAATTCTTAATGTTCTAAATGCAACTCTATCGAAGGACCTCTTACATATCATTCAGAAATGAAACAAATACCAGAAAAATATCATGTCATTCAAAACTATAGAGCTAGGTTCGGTGTATAGGTCTTTCTATCCTTATGAGGCATTAAAGGCAATATAGATTTTATGTTCTATTCAGGGATCGAGTTCTGCGCATGCGTTAGCCTAAGTTAAACAAACGTCAGGTCGTCTCTTACAAAATTCTTCATTAATAGTGGCAGTGTTCAACTTCAATGCGAAACAACAGTGTTACCTGTTATATTAACAATTAAGTTTGTTACTGAACAAAAGAATAAGGTGAGTAATCACTTATTTACAGCTCAATAGTGAACAGTGTAAATAGACATCAGGTTAGTTACTGATAACGGCCGGCCATAACATCGCTAATCCCACCAGTGGGCTCTGGCTCTCCGTCCGAGGAGGTTCTGTGCCGACCAGTCCTCTCTAAGCACGCGTATATATTTCCGTGTTAAAAAAAAAAATTGTTATCGCTTCTCATTTAACAATTTTTCCTATCATTTATAATATGAAATGTGATATTATCATATACTAATGTCGAGCAAGGGTAAAAATACTAGATCCAGAAGCCTCGATACTACAATGAGTTCTCCTATTAAAAAAAGAACAAGACGTTCGAAAAGAAATACTCCACCAGCCACACCAGGGAGCTCTGTTGAAGAAGTGGATCCCCAACCTGGTACCTCACAACAACAAAACAATCATGAGACAACTCAGACTGGTGAAGAATCGCCGTTTTTCACTCAGAACCCATTTCAAGTGCTATCAAATACACAAAACGAAGAAATGGAAGCAGCACCCACCCCCAGGGAATCCAAACAAACCCCCACCAATATTCCTTAGGAATATTAAAAACTTTCAGTTAATGTGTCACCAATTGAATAACCTAGTGGGCTCAAGAAAATATTTATGCCAAAGCCGCACCAATGACACTAAATTAATGCCCGAAACTCCAGAAACATACAGAAAAATTATAAAATATTTATCTGACACCAAGGCTGATTACCACACGTATCAACTGCGTCAAGAGAGGGCGCTCAGGGTCGTTATCAGAAGACTGCACCCATCTACGCCAACAGATGCTATAAAAGAAGAGCTCGTGGGTATGGGATTCCATGTTCGCCAGATAGTGAACATATTCAAGGAGGATAGAGAACAGCCTGGAATAAAAAGTAAAATACCGCTCCCATTATTCTTCATTGACCTTGACCGAACGCCCCAGGTCGAAGACATCTACAAGGTCACACGCCTTTATTACACCAGCGTTGTAGTAGAAAAGCCTTACACCAAGCGCGACATCGTTCAATGCCATAACTGTCAGGCTTATGGCCATACGAAAAGATATTGTTATCACATTCATAGATGTGTGAGGTGTGGTGAGCAACACAAAACAGAACAATGTAGGAAGTCTAGAACTTCACCTGCAGTATGCGCCTTATGCCACCAAGGGCACCCTGGCAACTACAAGGGTTGTCAAACATATAAAGAATTAAAAACAAGAATGTACGCAACTCCTAGAGAAGAAGGGACATCCAGGCCACCAAGACAACCCTCTAGAACAGTGAACGGAAGAGTGACCTATGCTCAGATGTTCAAAGGAGACACTATAAACACTCAATCTCAGGCCCTGCCACAAGAACCTCAACCTCGAGAATTCACACATCAACCTCAAGACCCATATCCACCCATTCCTGAACCTAGGTTCAATACCCAGACATACATTCCTCCTCCTTCCAATTCCACTGACCTCACAAGCCTATTAACTTCTTTCCTTTCTGAATTTAGATCCCTCATCACCCCTCTTATTTCGTTACTTACCAATGGTATATCCAACCTCATTCCACCGCCGAGAAATCCATAAATGTCCTTAACCAAATCCCTCTCCATTCTCCTATGGAATGCGAATGGTATTCGAAATCACATCAACGAACTGACAATCTTGTTACATGACAAAAACATCGACATAGCACTAATAACTGAAACCCGACTAACCAACAAACGACAAATCAACGTTCCTGGCTACAATATTTATAGAACCGATCATCCTGATGGAACAGCACATGCTGGCACTGCTATAATTATCCACCGATCTCTCTCTCATCATTTATTTCCCTTACCAACCCATAATTTCCTACAATCCACTGTCATAATAATCCAAACTTCCCTTTACCCAATAACATTAGTTGCGGCATATTCCCCGCCTAAAATACCCATTTCCGAATCCCAAATAATTTCCTTCCTGAATTCCTTAGGACATCATTTCATCCTAGGTGCAGATTTAAATGCAAAACACCAGCAATGGGGAGCCAGATCCACAAATTCCCGAGGGCTAACATTGCTATCTGCACTTAATTCCCATCGCAGCAACATCCTTTCACCTAATACTCCCACATACTGGCCAACAGATCCCAACCGCAATCCCGACCTTTTAGACTTTTTCCTACACAAAGGTCTAGGATCATTACACTGTTCCATTTCAAGGCTTGATGATCTTTCCTCAGACCACAGTCCTATAGTCCTAACCGTTTCCACATCACCCATTCCTAAATCATCCCCTCCTTCATTTATCAGGGGACCAGTTAACTGGAACCTTTTCCGTCAAATATTGGATGATAATATAGAACTCAGAGTTTCCTTAAAAACACCTGAAGACCTTAACGATGCAGTGGACTCCTTCACTACCCTGATCCAGCAAGCAGTTTGGACTGCATCCTCACCTGATCTTCCCAAAAAACACCTCAGTATAAATCCTCTACCCCAAGACCTATTGGACCTTATCCATAGCAAACGATGCTCTAGGGCCCTCTGGCAAAGAACCAGGCATCCTGATGACCGGAAATCGTATAATTATTATTCCAAACAGGTAAAAAAGAAACTGGATATCTTTAGAACCCAATCCTACAATTCCTACCTTTCCTCATTATCATCTAGTGATAACTCCCTCTGGACTGTAACTAAAAAAATCCTTAAATTCCAACCCATTTCCCACCCCCTCCGCCGTGATGATGGTTCCTGGGCTTCGTCAGATGCGAATAGAGCTGAAGAGTTTGCTAAACATCTATCCTACACATTCACTCCCCATCCCGAACTCCATCCCACCCACACTGCTGAAGTTAAAGAATTTCTCTCTTCACCAATTCCTCTCTCTCTACCTCCAAAACCTGTTAACCCCTCTGAGGTAAAATTCCTCATAAACAAATTAAAATCCCGAAAATCCCCTGGATATGATCTCCTCACTTCACAAATCCTCAAACAACTTCCCAAAAAAGCAATCATATTCCTTACCTATCTATACAACTGCATCCTTCGCACAACCAACTTTCTTTTGGTGTGGAAACATTCCATAATCGTGCTGTTTCCAAAACCAGGCAAACCCGATAATAACACATCATCCTACAGACCGATAAGCTTACTCCCTATCCTCTCAAAAATCTTTGAGAAAATCCTCCTCAAACGCATCCTACCCATACTCGAATCCCACAACATCCCTTCTCATCAATTTGGATTCCGCTTAAGACATTCCACTGTCCAACAAGGCCTTCGTGTTGTGGACCATATATCCTCTGCACTTGAAAACAAGCAATATTGCACTGGTGCCTTTCTGGACGTAGCGCAAGCTTTCGACCGGGTGTGGCACGATGGCTTGCTTTTCAAGCTCAAAACCCATTTACCCCAATCCTTATACCTAGTCCTCAAATCCTATCTCTCAGATCGTTCCTTCCAAGTCCGTTGCTGCACCGAATTCTCCACTTACTATTCAGTTGAGGCTGGTGTTCCACAAGGCAGTGTTTTGGGTCTAGTTCTCTACATCCTTTTCACTGCCGATATCCCTTCAAATCCCGATACCTTCCTAGCTACATTTGCTGATGATACTGCCATTCTATCCTCTCACTCAGATCCTCAAATAGCATCTCAAAACCTACAATCTCACCTCTCCTTGATTGAGCAGTGGTGCAACAACTGGCGCATCAAAATCAATGAAGCAAAATGCAAACATATTACTTTCACCCTGCGACGCAGATCCTGTCCCACAATCCTTTTCAATTCAATACCACTGCCCTACTCAGGTACAGTCCGTTACCTTGGCTTCCTTTTAGACAAAAGACTAACTTGGAATCCACATACGAGACTTAAAAGACAATAACTTAACCAATGATATGGCCAGCTATATAGACTACTAAGCAGGACATCTCATCTTTCGATTGAAAATAAACTTTTAATCTACAAGACAATACTGAAACCTATCTGGACCTACGGACTTGAACTGTGGGGAACTGCTAAACATTCGAATATCAAACGCATCCAATACTTCCAGTCCAAAGTACTTAGAACAATAGCCAATGCCCCATATTATGTCACAAATAAGACCCTACACCATGACCTTAACATCCCATTTGTCCTCGACATCATCCCATCCAGATTCTCAAACTTTCACCAGAACCTTATCCATCATCCAAATCCTCTAGATCAATCCCTATCCAGCTGCCACAATCCCCCTCGAAGGTTAAAACGGCAGTGGCCGCGAGATCTATTGTAAATATGCTTCTGGAGTCCTGGCAATGGCCAGCTTCTCCACTCAAGTCCTGAGCATCTGTGCTCTAGTGCCCTCCCTCAGCCTCCACTGGCTTTTAATACTAGTGATGCGGCTGGAAAAGTGGCACTGGGATCTCTGGAGTCCTGCTTTGCTTTCCACATGTGGGGAGAAAAGCCTGGCTCGGAGATTCCTGGACGAATGTATATATTGTATATAGGTATGAATGTGTTTAGAAGTTATTTTATTTTGTTTGTTTATTTATTTTTTTTATTTATTTTTTTTCCTATTGATTTACTTTTTTTTTATAAGTATTATTTATTTACTTCTAATATTTATAGTTACTTCTGTATTACTTGTATATACTGTATGAATGAGAACTTCTAGCCTTAATACTTATAGCCCTCCAACAGTGGCTGATTGTATTATTATTCAATAAAAAAAAAAAAAAAAAAAAAAAATTCAGGGATCAACCCCTGAAACACAAAAATAATAAATTAAAACAATTTTACAATTCAGAACTTCAACATCATTTTATGACTTCCATTTTGCTGAAAACCATTCCTGTTCAGTTAATCTATTCATTTGGTGAAGTGTGCACACAGGTACTCTCTTCAGAAAGCACAAAGAAAGAAAATATGAGTTGCTAAACTTCAAGAGAACAGCCTGGTGGAGGGAGTATCGGAAGAAGAAGAGGTGGCAAAAACCATGAAGCTCAATTTCAGACAGCTAGTGAGTCCAAATTGACAATTCAATTTCAATCAAGCAAAATCACTTTTAACATTACGACTCCGACTAAAAATTGTAATTTCACAATCAATAATATGTACTTAATCTGTCAAGAACCACAAAATTGTACAAAGGCACAAATTTTATTTCTTATGTTTTATTCAACTATTTGCAATACAATTATATTTTCAATCTTTTGTTTAATTTAATCAAGTATCAAATTTCAGTGATCGAACCCCATACAGTCCACCTCAATTTTCGCAATCACCAGTGCAACATAATTCTACTAGAGATCAATGGGTAATATTTGTTTCACACCAAATTAGCGTGATCAAACATGCCCTCTTATCAAGATGAGATATTTCTGTTAAATTACTTGGGGTCTGGATTTACTTCACACTAAAGCGACCAGATGGTTTGATGACAGAGATTCTCCCTATTTTCTCACACTATTTAGTACATGCAACATGTTAATGATCTTGGGATTGATATGAACTTTACTCACTTGTGTGATTCATCTAGCTGAATTTAAGTGATGTTATCTGAATAATTGGTCTGCTCTTGACGGTGGATAAGTTTGAAGTTAGTTCGAATTCTTTGTGATTAATTACAAGCATCTGTTCTAATGGAGAATGGTTCTGTTGGTTCACTTGTTTCAGCAATGATTATAGTCCAAGAGATGAATTAAAAATCTAGGGCGCGCAACACACAACTTTACCTTTCCTTTGAATAGAAATTACTACTTAAATTTGAATAGAAATTATTTTCAGGCCATGTCGGGCCATTATAAAATTTTTGAATTTCATTTTTAACCGAACTAAAGATAATAAATTACAGCAAACAAATCATAAATACCATTAAAATAACAAAAGTCTTATTTATAATTAAGAGATTTGCATTGTCTGTCATAGACAGGTCAAAATTTGTCACACTAATTACAAGTGGATACGGCTGGAATAACATAAAAGGAAATTACATCATACTATTTATTCACTAATTTAATTTTCTAAAAGGTTACAGGATGATTTTTCGGAATAACCGGAAGATAGATATCTAAATATTTAAATGTAATATCAGATCTAGAGTTATTAAACTATAGTAAATATATTTAAGATTATAAACGTATCTATAAAATATTTTTCACACAACTACAATGAAATAGTAGTGGATAATGTTGGAATATCACAAAGGGAATAATCATCAAATTATTCACTAATTTAATTTTCTAAAAAGTTATATGACAATTTTTCGGGAAAAAACAGAGGTTGATATCTAATTATTTAAATATAATATAAAATTTAGAACTCTTAAACTACTGTAAATGTATTTAAGGTTGTAAACATATGCTATATACATCCATGAAATGATTTTATATTTTACTTCTTCTTTCACACAAGTACAATGAAATAGTTTTTTTAACAATGCCATTCATTGCCTTGAATAGGTGGATTTTAAATACTTTTTGCAATCTTAAAAATATTTTTTAAAGCCTACATTTAGTTAGTAAATTTCATTTAATTTCCTTGAAAACGTGTGATTTACGTTTAATACCATTAGTTTTCAAAAATTATTATTTATAATTTTTTTGCCACTCTCCTATACGTTCTCTATATAGCTCTATAACTCTAAATAATGAGGGATAGGTAATTATTTAAAATAAACCATATTAAAGGTACTTTAGAGGAAGGCGCATTTGAACATTGGGCATTTAAGCCATGTAAAGTGACATCAAGAGGGATAAGACCTAAATGATATTAAAGACTACTTAATTATACAATGATACACCGAGTTTAATCAAAATCGTTAGAGCCGTTTTTGAGAAAATTGTAAAAATGTGTTTCACAGTAGATATACAGTGGCACTTCCGGTTAGCCAATTTCAAGGAAAAAGTTGCTGTCACATCTAAGACTAGGTATGTGCGTAATATCTTATACCTCTATCTTAAATATGTAATATCAGTTTCGTACGACTTTTCGTTTTTGAGATAGACTGCTAACATACAGACACACAGCCCATCTTTTGGGACTTGGTTATTTGGACTCAGGGTACCTCAAAACTTGTATTTCCGTTGAAAACTCAGATTCTTAAATTTTCACGATCGCAATACTTAAACTTACTATATATTACATATATATAGTATTACATATATATCCGATACAATGATATTTCAGCTTTGAAGAATGCACAAGTTATTAACTTAAAAAATCATTCAATTTTATTAATGCATCTAGTGTTCTATGCTATTAATATGTGCATTTCTACTTTAGTGTATCATTTCCTGCACATCCTGCCCTCTCATCTCATACCAAATGGCATAGTACACTTACTAGGTGGAGTATGAGGAATTAGATTGAATTTTCTTTATTCTAAAAAAAGGACTAATTGAATTTGCAGGGTATCAAATTGAATTTGCAAAATCAAAGAGCATTAGAGGAGTGCCAGTCTTTGCCTCTCTTCTTTTCAAATTCTTCGGTCTTAGTGCTTAGCTAATTTATAATTTTCACACAGCTCTACCAGGCGCTAGAAGAAATAGGCATTTCCAGGAAGCTGATTCGTCTGCTGAGAATGACCATGTTGGGGTCGAACGGCGTAGTTTGTATCGGATCTGACCTCTCTGAACCTATTGCGACAAACATCAGCGTGAGACAGGGAGACACCCATGCATGCCTTCTCTTCAATTTGGTGGTAGAGGGAGCAGTACGCAGATCAAGGATCCAAACATGGGTCACCTTATTCAACAGTACGATCCAGTTACTGGGGTATGCAGATGACTTCGACATAGCAGCTAGATCTGAGCGTGCCCTAAAAGAAGCATTCCTGGCTCTAGAACAAGAAACCAAAATTCTTGGCTTGGTCATCAACGAAGCCAAGACAAAGTATTTAAGAACAGACCATCAGAGGTATGGACAGGTTTTTTCGAAGTTGGACCATATAGTTTTGAGAGGGTGCAAAGTTTCGTATACCTGAGCTCAGAAATAAACACTCAAAACGACCTATCCCAAGAGATCAACCGAAGAACTGCCGCAGCCAATCGAAGCTATTTTGGGCTAGCAAAATACTTCAAAAGTAGACACCTTCTCAAACAAGACCATGATCGGCCTATATAAGACCCTGATTCGTCCGGTACTTACGTATGGATCAGAGATCTGGGCCTTCACTAGAGCCAGTGAGAACCTCCTTCTGGTATTTTAACGGAAGATATTGAGAAATATATTTGGCCCGGTTCGAGAGGGAGACACCTGGATAAGGAGGAAGAATCAGGAACTATCAAGACTGTACAGAGATCCTGATATCATTAAGTGGATCAAGATTGGGAGACTCCGATGGGCGGGCCACTTGGCAAGGATGAAGGAGGACGAGATCCCTAAGAGGACATTGGCCGAAGAGCTTCATGGTAAGGGAAGAGTGGGTAGGCCAAATGTGAGGTGGGCTGACTCAGTCAAAGCGGACGCACACAATCTCCTCGGCGTTAGGAACTGGAGAGCTGCAGCAACAGATAGGGCCAACTGGCGGAGACTTTTGGAGGAGGCATAGTCCCGCTAACGGGTTGTGGCGCCAACTATGTATGTATGGTATTAATTAATATTTAATTGTATAGATTATAGCGATGTAAATATTAAAATCAGTATATATAAGCGTACTTATACAAATAAAAATACACACAATGAAATATAAATAAATATCTTCTCATTCGGCGTTACGACCCACTAGTTGAGTCATAGCCTGCTCAAGCTTAGACCGCCAGTCCTCTCTGATCCGTGCTGCTGCCTTCCAGTTCATAACACCGAGCAGAGATCTCGCGTCTGCAGCCACGCAGTCTTCCCAGCAAAGCCTGGGGCGTCCAACCCTCCTGGTACCATACATTTGCCCAGCTAAGATCTTGAAAGGAACTTCGTTTGGATCCATCCTTATAACGTGACCAACCCAACGAAGTCTTGATACCTTTGCGAATGTTGATACTTCTATTTCCTTGTATCTCGTTCTTAACTCAGCATTCGTTCTTCTTCCCCCGAGCATACAGAACCATGATCCAGAAGAAACACACCAGAAGATATGTAGAAGAGTACCGTGCAAGAAGAAGAAGAGAAACCCACACACCAAAATGGAAGATATATATGTGCACCCTACCTACCTACCACGAAGAAGGTGCGAGTCACGTCTCGATAGATTGCCATAGATTTGAAAGAGTGGAATCATTCGTATACCTGCGATCCCAGATCAACCGTAATAACTGCATTGAAGAAGAAATCCAAAGACGGATCCTCTCCGCAAACCGCACCTATTTTTCCCTCCAGAAACTCTTGAGAAGTAGTGTGTTGTCGAAGGCCTCGAAAGTGAGAATTTATAAGACAATCATACGTCCAGTTCTTACGTATAGTACGTTAAACCCGAACGAACCTCAAATTTTTCGGACAGATATTACCGATTCTAACTTAATTGAGTGTCTCCGTCAAGCACATCCTGACTAGATTTACTAATTTTTTAGGGATCCCCTGCTCGATTAAAATATTATACAGTTTCTGGCGGTCAATTCACATCATATATAAAAGAATAATAAATCTAGATTATTATTATAAATGCATTGACTTGTAATAATTTTTGTTAGAAAATTCTTATTAAGCAGAGTAGTACACGAGTAATTTAGTTAGATCGTAATAGTAAAAGGATGTCCAGCGTTTCCACCATACTTTTTTCCCTTTCTCCGTCAGTTAGATGTTCCCTTTTTACCCTAGAACCAACTTAAAAACACCTTCTTTTCAAATATATACAAAAATCCTAAATATAAAATAAAAATAATACTTAATATTGTATGTAACTACTCGTTGTATGTTTGTTATATTTATATTATTAAAAATATAGATTAAACTGTGCTTAGATGAGGCTTTGATTGATATTTTTTTCCCTTTTATTTCCCTCTCAACCTTGGAATTTCTCTGAAAATGCAATTATTTCATCAAATTGGAAATCCCCTAATATTTAGAATTCCTAAATGAGTAAATTATAGCGAAAATATCTACAGTTTCTTATTATTTTATTATTGAGTGGTTTCATATATTTTTCAAAAATTAATTAATGCCGTTTACAAATATCTTCATAACACATAGGAGTCGATTTTATTATTATTTTTTTTATAATTGATACAGAATTCCGTCTTCCTAAATGAGTTGCTTTTGTTTATATATTAAAAATAAGAAAACGTATAAGGGAATATTTCTAAATCCACCGTGGAGGTCATCAATAGCATCGGATCCGCCTGTTAACTGAGCCAAATTTTTCCATCTATGTACGCAGCGCTGGATTTAGGAACGCCCTACTTAATAAAATGAAAAGCGACCATATTGGAATACTCTGCAGTCTGTGAATATTTAACTAAATATTTATTTATTATGGTTATTTTAAAAAGCAGGCAGTTCCACGAGGGGAGAGTGGGAGAACTTCCGGAATGGAGCTCCCCACTTCCTGATATAGAAAATGGATTGTTTTTTTTCTGTTTAATCAATATTTGTATAAATAACAAATAGATTTGTATTAGTATCAAATTGCCGTGCCATATATTCATGATTCGGGATTAAATTCAGAGAGCAGGGTAGGTCAGTGAGTCAAGCACTGGGCTGCTAAGCTTAAGGTTCGAATCCGGCTGATGTCAATTAATTTTTTATCAGCCGTGGATCGAACTCCTGGGGTACACCCAGCCATTAGCGGATCTAGGATTTAATTTTTGGAGGGGAATTTTTTTTATTTATGTAACGATAATTACTTTAAAAGAAAAAGAGAGAAACTAACGAACAACAAAAATAGTTGTATCAATAAAAATCATGGCAATAATAAAATATATATATATATATATATATATATATATATATATATATATATAATTTATTTTCCATATTTCCAATGATTGGAATTTTCAACCAACCTCTCTTCTTAAACAATCCTCTCTTTTTAAAATCATAACCTGATACTTCATCTGCTAAATGTAAATATGTGTAAAGAAGAAATATATTTAAAGAAATATTGCTAAATGAATTATTGTTCCTGTCATAGGCGCAGGCTTCGGGGTGGCGAGGGGAGCGAGAATATAGTTTCTCTCTCCCCTCCCCTCACAATAATTTGAAGTAAAAGAGCATTAAAATCAATAAATAATGAATGAATAAAATGTGCAAACTAAAATCGATTGAGAAAAGTCGACTAGGTGGCTAGTTCTAGAGCCTACTAGTAGTTATGTAACTATTTTATTGATACCTAAATGTTCCTTTTATTTAAATCGTCATTTTTATTCAAAGATAATAATACATATCCTATGATTATATATATACAGGCGTAATAATCCTGCCATTGATCGCCCTAAAACTCCTTCCCTAGGACTAGGATACAATTACCTCTCAATTTTCATATGATATTTTTAACACATTTTCCGCGGCAAACTAGTCCGACTGTGAAAAAAGTTGCATTTTTATTTGAGGTTGTCCACATTAAGAAATCAAAGATATTTTTCACTTTTTTACATTATTAATTTTTAGCTGAAAAAGTTCTATAAATGTACCAATGTTATGAAGACTGTCTCCTCTCCACCATGTCTGAAAAATAAATTACTAAAAATTCTTAAAACTATATTTACATATAAACAAATTAATTTTTAATATTCAGTATTATATTTTTTAGTTTTACAATAATTATATTGAATTTTTACACATAATAAAACCCCGAATTTTTTTTTTTTTTGGTTCATCGCCCCCCTTCAATCAAAATTGAAAGTCTGCTCCTATGGTTCCTGTAATTACAGTTATTATTTATCTTTTTTTTTTTTAACACGTCTTCAAGGACCACTTAAACATCATATCATATAGTTTTATTTTCGTTCATCAAAATTGCCAATAAATAATTCAAAGTAGAGCGGTAAGTAGTTGTCTCTTGCACGCACCAGATTTTTTTCTTTTATTCCGGAGTAATTACCGATACTAAAAGATATATAAAAATAAAGAAATAAAATAAGCGCCTCCAAAATTGTACAATATACTCTCACTTATCCACCCTCGCTCGATAAGCGGCAGAGCCTTTTAATATGGAGGGTATACAATAAAACAACTTAGTCAAGAAAGGTCATGTATATATTAATTCAAGAAGATAATATTTTTTGGCATATTCAATTTAACGATTTACGAAAATTTCTACTAGCGATCTTGTCAGTTACTTTTTCTGTTTTACCGAACTTAATTTCTTCTGAGGAGCATAGTCTCTCCATTTTTTCAAAAAAATAGTATCCAACAGGCTGTAGCCGCTACCGCCGATTTATCCAGAGAGCCGGTTAAGCGGGACTCCACTGCATTCTGAATCTACTAGTGTTTTAATGTACTTGTCTATGAAATACTTCATTTTACTGGGGAAAATTCATATTGGGTTAATAGTGTTTGATATTACATAACGTATTAAATTTAGAAAAATATCATTGCAATTTAAATTATAGTATTAAGGATTATTATTTTTTATAATTTAAATCTTAAAGATTCACATTTTTGAAAGTTTAATGCACGTATTAACTGTTCGAACTTAAAAATTAAAAAGAAAATTCTTTATAATTAATACGGTTGAAGTACATAAACACCGCCAAACTAATACTAGAAATATCCACTGAGACCCGCCTATTTATTGTAATGTCAACGCAGATTTTTTTTTTTTTTTTTTACATATCTTCATTACATATGGAATTTCCTAAAAAAACAACAAAAAATCGTTAAAATCGGACAATTAGGAGGAAAGATATGGTCTCTAGTGTCTATCCTAAGAAAGTAGAACCTAAATTTATACCTTTATTCTCAGTTCTATATTTCAACGCTGCAATCACCACCTCTGGAATCAACTTACTCATTGTCTGCATAGATAACTTTTTCAACTAAAAATATCACTAAAATGACATCACTCAAAAATGTTGAAATTGGAGTTAGTCATTCTGTGGCAAAGTAAAGAAAGTTGTGTGGTTTATAAAAGCAGATAGAGTGAATCGATTTTTATTGCCTGTCGTCGATATATCAAATAGACATTTTGTAATTATAATGGTCTTAATGACTTGTTATCTGTAAGCTTTAAGCTTTAGCTCCGTTTAAAATGCACTTCAAAAAATTTTATAATAGCCCAGCATCGCCAGAAAATAATTTCTTTTCAAAGTAGATCGGTAAGTGAAAGTTGTGTGTTGCGCGCACCAGATTTTTAAGTTTAAAGACCTGATGGATTCTAGCGGATCGTTAAATTCCGGAAAAGTTGTAAAACACGTAAAAAATAAAAAATGTATATGGAAATATTTGCCTACTGAATACTTGAATTTAAAAACTGCAGAGAGCTGGAAATAGTAATTTTTATATAAATCGGAATCCATGACAACAGTTGCATCAAGATTTCCTATCGCAGGGATAAGGTTGGGCTCAAACGCCAACTGAAAAACTACATTTTAGGGCTTTAAATAATCTTAAAAATTGTCTGTTTTATCATTTAGTACATAAAAATTAGAAATTATAAAAGTAGTTTTCGAAAACCGTACGTGTAGAAATGATAGTTAATATTTTATAACACTTCTTTGAAAACAGTATTAGAAGCAATAATACGTTAATTGGAAAATGCTGTATCTTGGTAAATAATGGTCCGATTTCCCTGTTGTTTTTTTCGTTTTGTAGGGAAATTAGTAAATTTTCAAATAATGATGGGTCTAATGAAGAAAAACGTCTAAGTTTTAAGTAATTCGCAAATAATTTTTCTTTTCACTCATTCGTGATTCGTCACTGCTCTATTTAATACCCTTTCGTTTGATAGCTTATACATCAATATACTTCGCTCCTGAGAGCCGGGAAATTCTCTATAACATATGTTTATAACTATATACTTAATCTTATACAGCACACTTTTTTAACTTTGGCACGGAAAAAGTGATAGAAATATCACTTAAAAATGGAGCAATACTATACTCATGAGAGATGAATGAATCATAAAATCTTTGGACATGTATTGGAAATCGTTGGCTATATATTATTATCTTAAAATATTAATATAAATTTAAATAATAGTTCGTTCAATTTAGATTATGATCATTTTCCAATCGAAATGTTCGCCTAACTGAAGCTTTCGGTTTATTTTGGAAAATAAAAAAAAATGTGATAACTTTGACATGGCTCCAATTACTCACACGAAATCTAGGATGAATTTAGAACCCTATAGTTTATAGAACGTGGTACAGACCCCTTGTTATCGAGTTATTGACATCCGCCTGAAACTTCGTAAATAGTTTCATCACATCGTAACCTACAACTATTTTATTTACGAAAACTCTTGGAATTGGGGCGTTTTCAATCTGGAGGGAGGGGGGCAAACTTTGTCTATTTAATTAGGTACTGAAAACTCGTAAATACTCATTTGCTTTCTACTATCATAAGGTAATTTGATCACAAAATCGAGAAAAAAGATGGCCTACAGAAATATTGGGCCGTTTGTCCTATACATCCTCATTATTTTGAAAATTTGGGGTGTAGGTCACGCCAAACGGTTAAAGAACCCTGGTAAGGGAAATCCTCACCGCGGACGAGTTCCTGGAAGGGGTCGAGAAGAGAGTAGCCTCGGGAGTGTTGGCAACAACACTAGCCATGGCGGAGCAGGGCATGGAGGAGGCCAGTGCAGAGTACAGTAGGACACTGGCTGAAAACCAGAAAGCCCTTCAAGACCTGGAGGAACTCCGAAGCCAGGCTGTGGGACGGAAAGCGGCCCCACAGAGCAACTGGATCCTAGAAATTCCAGGTGGCGACAGAGTGGCAGAGGCTGAGTGCCCGGCCAGACCCGCAAAAAAGGTCAGGTTTGGAGACTGTGAAGTCTCCTCCAGACCCAAAAGACAGCGGGAGGAGGAAAGGGGAAAACCGACTCCAGGTCCATCAAGGGAGATCGGAATCCCCGCACCTATGCCACTCAGAAGCACAGGTATAGAGATGTGCCGCGGGAGGAACATGCGACCCGAATCCGAAGAGGAGGAAGAGAGCGAGTTCACCCTGGTACAAGGTAGGAGGAAGAAGAGGAGGGCGAGGAAGAGGAAGAAGCAAAAGACCTCCACTCCAGTAGAGGGCCGGAAAGAGAAAGGCAATGAGAGGCAGCCCAGCCACAGCGACCTGCTCAACGGGCTGGTGGAGATGGTTGAGCGGAAGCTGCTCTCGGAGCAGGACCCCCTGAGAGCATCGAAGGCTAAGGAAACATATGTCACTATCAAGGGTCAGGAAGGGTGGAACCCGAGGGACATATGGAAATTGCTCCCCGAAGACATAAGGGGAGAGGCCCAGATGGACGTCGACGTGGTTAAGGTCACGTATAAGAAGGACGTCCTCGTAAGAACAAAGGGCCCAGAAGAAGCCAAGAGGCTCATAGGGTGGGACAGGCTCCGGGAAAAAGGCCTGACGGCACAGCTGGCCAACAAAAGGAAGCCCCGATTAGAAATAATGCGGGTGCCTTCCGAGTGGTCAGCTGAGATGCTGGAGCAGGTAATTTGGGAGAAGCTGGCGACTAGGGGATTTGAGAGACCGGCGCAAGGTGCCCAGGACTGGATGAGAGCATGTTTCTCCAACTGGGAGAGGAGCGGGCTCAAGAGGACCTGGGTACTCGAGGTTCACCCGAGGACGAGGATGGCAATATTGCTGTTAGACAGTATCAGCGGGGGATGGTGGAACCTCCAAGTGAGGGACTACATCGATCCCCCTCTGTGCCTGAAGTGTCAAGGGTACGGTCATACCAAAGCCCATTGCAAGGACCAGTTGACCTGCAGATGGTGTGGTGAGGAGGGACACATCCACAAGGAGTGCCCAAAGAGAAGCCTGCCCCCGGAATGCAGGAACTGCAAGAGGAGTGGAAAGAAGAGCGAATTGAAGCACTGCGCTGGAAGCAGGGAGTGCCCGGTACACCTGAGTGAGATGAGACTCCTGGCTAAGAGAACTAATTATGACTAAACTGAGGATCGGGCAGATCAACATGGCGCGGAGGAGGGTGGTGGCGGATGAGCTGAGGGCCCAAACCGCGAGATTTGATCTGCTTGCAGTACAGGAGCCTTGTTGTAAAAACAACCAGGTGACCGGGTTCGGGATGGCGGCAAGGGTCGTTGCCCAAAGCAGTGGAGAGAGGAGGCCTAGGGCAGCGATAGTAATCCTCAACCCCTCACTGGATGTCATGGAGATGAAGCAGCATACGACGGCGGACCAAGCGGCATGCTGGATTAGATGGGGAGACGCAGCTTTTGCCCTTCTGTCCGCCTATATGCCGCCGAAAGATGACATTGAGGGAAACATCGAGCACATGGAGGCCGTGGCGCAGCAGTACGGTAACGTGCTGATATGCGCCGACACGAATTCGTGGAGCACGGCCTGGGGCTCAGAAGTCACCGATAGAAGAGGAATGAAGCTCGAGGACAGCATAGCCAGATGCCAGCTGATAGTAGTGAATGAACCTGGCGAGCCCACGTTTGTGGGACCCAGGGGACAAAGCTGGATTGACATAACGCTGGCCTCAGCTCCAATGATGAGACGAGTGGCAAACTGGGGCCTCAGGTCTGATACGAGCTCGGACCATGGGACCATCATGCTCGATGTTGTGAGAAGAAAAGAGGAGAGACGAGCGGAAGGGGAGCGTGGATACGTCACAAGGTCGGCGGACTGGGCTCGGTACCGTGGAGCGCTGGAGGACATCCTGGTGGACAGGGAGTGGGAGGAACCGCCAGAAGATGACGAAGCGCGCGGTATCGAGAACAGGATAAACGTGCTGACAGGCGCCATGAGAGACGCGGCAGAGGCCTCCCTTCGGAGGAGGAAGGTGAGGGAGAGACCAGTGCCGTGGTGGACGCCGACCTTGACGGCGCTGAAACGGGAATATCACCGGGCTAGGCGGAGGTGCCAAGGCTGCAGGAACGAGGAGAGAAGAGAGGTGCTCCGACTGGAAAGCAGGCGCACGCTCAAAGAATACCGCAAGGAGATGCGCCAGCGAAAGAAGTCATCCTGGGACGAATTCGTTGAAAGGGAAACGGAGAAAAATCCTTGGGGGATACCGTACAGGGTCGCACTCGACAAGGTGAAGCCAGCCCAACTCATGGCTGCCATGAGAGTGGGCGGTAGACAGGCTGAAACCTTGGAAGAGGCGGTGGCCATGTACGTTGATCATACGTACCCCAGGGACGATCCGACCCTGGACACGGAGGAGGACCGGATGATCAGAAGGACTACGGAGTATCCTCCCGGAACGGACCTGTGCGAGCCGTGGGACATCTGGGACCTCCGTCTGGCGATAGAGAAGCAGAAGGTAGGAAGGGCTCCGGGACTCGATGAGATCGATGCAGCGATCTTGAGGAACAGTGCGCCTCAAATAGAGGACGAACTTCTGGCCATATGCAACCTGTGCCTGGACAGAGGGCACTTTCCGTATCAATGGAAGGAAGCGGACCTCAGATTGCTGTACAAAGGGGGAGGTAAAGATAAAGAACAACCTAAGGCCTACAGGCCCATATGCCTCCTCCCGGTGATCAGCAAAGTCCTGGAGCACTTGATAATGGAGAGGATGAAACCGGTGCTGCGCGTGGCGGGTCATCCTCGGCAGTTCGGTTCCACGAAAGGGAAGGGCACGGCGGATGCGCTGATGCAGATGAAGCGGGACGTCGAAGACGCGGAGGAGAAGTATGCGTTGTTGATACTCTTCGACATATCTTCTGCCTTCGATAGCGTCTGGTGGCCCGTTGTGATGCAGAGGCTGCAAGAGTACGATGCCCCCAGCAATCTATACTCCCTCGTGGGCAGTTACCTCAAGGATAGGAGAGTGAAGATCCGGGGTAACTCCTTCGAGGTGGAGAGGGGGATCGAGAGAGGGTGCCCGCAGGGCGCGGTACTCGGGCCAGCACTGTGGAAACTAGTTTTTGATCAGTTGCTTGGCGAGTTGGAGGAGAAGGGGTACCGAGCCATTGCATACGTGGATGACCTGGCGGTGCTGGTGACGGCAAACAGCAGGGCCAGAGTGAAGGAGGAAGCCGAAGGACTGGCCATCCTAGTAGAGGAGTGGTGCCAGAAGAGGAAGCTGAGGATGGCGGCTGAGAAGACACAGGCGATGCTGCTGAAGGGGAAAACCGACAGAGCCCACCCAATCAACCTAGACATAGGTGGAGCGAGGGTGCGCGCGTGTGAGGAGGTAACGTACCTAGGGGTGAGGTTCAGAAGATCATTCGACCCCAGCCCACACATCGCGTACCTGAGAGGAAGGGTGACCACCACACTAAATGGCCTGTCGAGGATAGGTAGTGCGTTCTGGGGGGTCAAGTACCCAGCGACCAGAACAATCTACAAAGGAGTAGTATTAGGTATAATTAGGTACGCATCGCCTGCGTGGAGTCGGCGGCTGACAAAAGAGCAGCGTGGAAAGCTGGCAACCACACAGAGACTGGCCCTGCTGAGAGTAACAAAAGCTTACAGGACGGTGTCGCACGAGGCGGTCCAGATACTGGCTGGAGAGATGCCCATTGACCTGATCCTAAAGGAAGACGTAATCAGGTTCGATGTCAAAAGACACGGACTCGGTTCGCTTCCGGAGGGATTACGGCAAAGGGCTGAGGAGGAGCCAGGAAGATGGAAGAGGCTGGTGGAGGAGGACTCACTTCGGGAGTGGAACGAGCGGTGGGTGAGGAGCGAAAAGGGTTCTACCCTCAGGAAGTATTTCCCCACCGTCAGTTCCAGAATGGAGGCGAAGTGGGTGAGACCTGACTACTGGACGTCTCAGATCCTTACGGGGCACGGGGGTTTCAGAGACAAGCTGAACAAGCATGGGAAGAACATCAACCCCTTGTGCCCCACTTGTGGGATTCCGGACACGGCGGAGCATGTAGTCCTGAGCTGCGAAAAGATGGCTGGGCACAGAGCTTGGCTATCAAGGATGACAGGGCTATATGCGATGGAAGAGGCGGACTTACCGAGGCTGATGAGCGAGGACTTCTACCCCTACTTCACCGAGTACATCAGGAGATGGAAGGAGGCGGTGGGCCCGGAGCACTTCACCCTTGGGAGAGGACGCCCGCCGGAAGCCGTAGAGGAAGCGACGGAGGAAGAAGAAGAAGAAAGAGAAGGTGCAGTCCCTTCCTAAGGCGTGCAACCGCACGCTGGGCTGCACCACAGATACCCCATATTGTCCCCAAAAATATAAATATCCAAAAGCATGTATAAATATAAACATATAAATAAAGAGTAAAAAAAAAAAAAAAAAGAGTTTATTGGTGGCAGTGGCATGCGCAAATCCCATGCGCACTACCCTACTGTCACCGAACCCCGTATGCCAGAAATGGCCAGGTAGGGGGATAAAAAAATAAAATAAAAAAAATAAATAAAAATAAAAAAAAAAGTGAGAGGGAGTGGGAGAGGACAGTGAGAGGGAGAGGAGGGTGAGAGGAGAGTGAGTGGGAGAGGATGTTGATATGGAGAGGAGGGTGAGAGGGAGATGAGAGTGAGAGGGAGGAGGAGAGGAGGGTGAGAGGGTGAGAGGGAGGGGGAGAGGAGAGGGAGGGAGAGAGGAGAGTGAGGGGGAGAGGAGAGTGAGAGGGAGGGAGAGAGGAGAGTGAGGGGGAGGGGGAGAGGACAGTGAGAGGGAGAGGACAGTGAGAGGGAGAGGAGGGTGAGAGGAGAGTGAGAGGGAGAGGATGTTGATATGGAGAGGAGGGTGAGAGGGAGAGGAGGGTGAGAGGGAGTGGGAGAGGACAGTGAGAGGGAGAGGAGGGTGAAAGAACAAAAAATAAAAAAATGGCAGTTGTTCTCAGGTGTAAAAATTCAATGTGAAATGCGCAAATATTATATTCAATATTTAAAAATAAATTTATATATTTGTTTGGAAGTTGTATGATTTGTTATGTGCTTATGGATATACTTGTAGGGACAACCACCACTCCCTCAAGATCGATGGCGCATGAACTATCTCCCTCCCCCATCCAAAAATTGTGTTTCGCTTCTCTTCTTAAAAACAGTGCAAGCGAAAGTAGGGTTAGACAAATCTTAGATGATATACAATTACACTTACTGTCCCACCTTTTCCTCCTAGTTCTCTGCTTTGAAACTTTTAACTTCGAAAATGTATAGCTCCGTAAAAATGCGCCTCTCTCAAAAATTCAAAACCCAGTTAAAATGTGCCGTCCCCCCTCAAAAAAATTATTCGAGCAAATTGCGCCATGAATCCTCCTTCTGGGCACCTCTGTATACTTGAAAATATCTGAACAAAACAATTGGATTTATTTCATTAAATATGGAAGGATGGGGAAAAGCTTACATAACAAACGTACATTTCAGTAACTTTTCTAGCTAAAAAATGAATAATGTTAAACAAATGAAAAATATTTTTGATTTCTTAGCTTTCACCATCTTAAAACAAAATAAAATGTTTTCAGAGTCTAACTAGTTATGTAAAAACACTTATGAAAATATATATAGGCCATCGCTTCCCTTGCCCACCCCGTAGTCTACGCCTATGACTTCTATTATTTCCTTAATCGATTTTAGTTTAAATATTTTTTTCATTCGTTTAGTTTATTTGTTATTAATTTTAATTATTTTTTTCACTTGAAATCAGTGCGAAATGATATTTTATTGGAGAGGAATTACCTCCCACGCCCTCCCCGAAGTCTGCGCTTATGAAATATATATATATATATATATATATATATATATATATATATATATATATTTCATAAGCGCAGACTTCGGGGAGGGCGTGGGAGGTAATTCCTCTCCAATAAAATAAGTTTAAATATATATATATATATATATATATATATATATATATAAAATTTTTTAACTAGATAAGACACATTATTACTTTTTTTTTTTTTTTTTTTTTTTTTTTTTTTTTTTTTTTTTTTTTTTTTTTTTTTTTTTTTTTTTTTTTTTTTTTTTTTTTTTTTTTTTTTTTTTTTGGGTCCTTCCCTTCCTCGCCGTTAAGGCTATACGGGATTTTCCCGGGCCAGGGAGTGTGGGCGGGGATTTAAAAGACTCCCCCGGCACCGGGACGCGAACTCGTGACTATTTTTATATCTTTGTATTCATATGTCAGGTTGCCAGGCAACGGCGGTGCAGTGCACACGCTTTAGCCCATTCGGCTACCCCGCCCACACATTATTACTTTATTTTAATAATCATATTTGCTTTAGAATCTTTTATTTTAATATTTTCTGCTAAATAGTCGTTAAATCGGTTAAGATACCCCTTCCCTTCATCCCTCCCACTAAAATCTACACCAGTCCACTCGCTCAGTTCTAGCGGTTACATTGGACAGCGAGCATCGGTGATAGTTAAGCTATTATTTATAATATTTTTTATTCTATTTATTGCTAAACATACTTATTCTTTTTATTTATTAAATCTTATAATATAACGTTGGCTATTGTGTTCCAATAATTTTTTATTAAAAAAAAATTCACTTCGTTTATTTCAAATCCTATTGTTTTAAACATAATTTTTATTAAATATTAATTCATTAAATTCTTTGAGTTTTGTATTTCCAAAACCTTATCAAGTTTTTGGAGGAATTCGAGATAAGTATCGATTCCCTTGTAAAAACCTCCAATAAATCCGATGGTACGAATATTTATTTATTTTTTTAAACGAAACTAAATATTAAAAAATGTGACGTGAAAATAAGTCAATTTCCGAAACCGCCTTTTTTTTCAAGGAATACTTGCATTTCTTAATTATTTAAAAAAATGTAATTTGTCAAAAGTTTTTTCACCCATTTATTCAAATAAAAAAAATTAAAAATATATTAATTTTACGGTACCATTATTTTAAACAAAAAGTTATTTTTTTATATTATAATTCCCTCCCCTTTCCACGAATAAAACACCATTTTCTCTCTCCAAACGGAACCCAAATCAATCTTTTTTTCCCTTAAAAACGGTATTTGAAGTGCAATTCTTTCAAAAAGTGGCCCCATTTCAAGTATACCATTTCTCGGCTTTCCTATTAGCCCACATTCTCTTCATTTTCTCACTCATCTCTCTCTTTCGCTCGTCACTCCATTTTTTTTCTTCTCTCCTCTTCTTTTCCACTTCAAGGAGCTTGATCTATTTTCTGAAATTTTTTCTGAATTATTTTTTTATTGTTATTGAATTATTTTTCTATAATACCAAGTTTTTTTATTTGTTCTGAGGTATTCTCCGATGTATTAGTTCTATAAGTTTGTTGAATATTTATTTGTTCAACCTGTTTTGTTTTAATCTTTTCATGTTCCTGAATTTTTTTTAAGCCCTTTGCTCTTATCTTACCTTTCTTGGTCCGTTGTTACGTTTTAGGAATTTTCTTTCAATTTTTAGTAGTTTCTCAAAACTAGTAATCCACACTGTTTCCGACCCGTATGGTATCACCGGTCTCACCACTGTTTCAGGATATCTGATTTTTACTTTTTTATAAATATTCTTTTTATTATAAGCATCCTTTGTAGATGTTCCATTCTTTACAATTTTACTTCTCAACTTGTGGACGCCTGAGTGTCTTCTCCGTTATAATCACGACTTCTCGTACGTACTTTAACTGCTTGATCGTTTTGATTGTCCCATATTTTGTTTTAATTTTCGCTTTTTTCGAATGATATTCTCAGCCACGCTCTTTCGAAATACGCCTATTATATTAAAATTACTATTATCTTATGTGTATTCTCCATTTTTTCATCTCGACTTATTTATTTAGTTCTGATTTAAGTCTTGTAATATAATTGTTAATACTAACTGATTTACTAATATATATATATATATATATATATATATATATATATATATATATATATATATATTACAAGCTCAGAAAATAACTGCTGTTTTTTATTTGAAAGAAAAATATTTGCATGTAGATATTTCTGAAGAAGGTTTGGTGTTTTGATGGAAGTGCCTTAATTCAATAACCAGTCAGTCGCAAACTGAATTAAGTTCGGACTCACGAGTAATGCTCCTTGCTTTCGATTCCCAAACAATACATAACGGATAACATTATTTTAGAATCATGATTATTTAAATCTAAAATGTCAAATTTTAATATCTTTTTTTTTTTTTTTTATTTCAATGGAATTTACAACTGTATTACATAGAGAATACAATAAGTAAATGAGAAATTTGTAACATGGCATGTACAACATGAAGAGAAATTACCCATTGGTAGAACTCAAATAAATTTTAATATCAATTTAAAATATTTTAAAAAATCAGTATATTAATTAATAGTTACGTTATGTAATGACATTATGTGATTTAATAAACGACAATAACAATAATGATTTTATTTTTATATTTATTTCAAACGTATATTATGGCTTATAAAAGTTTATTTATAAAACTCATGTCGTTTTTCAATAATAAAATTGTATGTTCATTTTGTATGATATTAAGTACTGTACTATTTAATTTAAGTTAAAGGATTTTTAATTACCATAATTACATTTAAATTTTATATAACTGCAAAGAAATTAAATAAAGAAAAAAAAAAAATGTTTTTATAGAATAAAGAAATAAAGATAACAGTTCATAATAATACTCATAATTTTGAAAATTATTTAAATTTAATTCGAAATTCAATTTTTTTTTTTTTTTTATGTTGGCGTATTGGGAAAAGTAATCCCTTCTCGAAATCCGTTACACCAAAGGTATGTATTCAAAATTTGTTGTCTTCAAAAATCAGAAATATAATACTTTTTTAATAGTAAAGTAATGTAAAATGTAGTTTATTCTTTAGAACTGATATTGCTTTAACGCTTGAGGGAAAAAATTGATCTAAATGTAACTTTATTTTGGCAGTAATTCATTTGAAGTTAGGAACAAATTTCAGTTGTAAGCCGCCATTTTCTTTTGTACGTTCTGCTAGCTAGTCCACTGCTCTGCTCAGCTAGAGTTTAAGATTTAATATTAATAGTGTTAGTTGTTTAGTTTTACTAACTATATTTAGGATTATAATGTTAGAGGTAAAAATGCCTTGCTTTAGTATAACTATCGATTAATTAATATTTGATTTTATGCAATATTGAATATTCACTTATTTTTTCCATCAGTGAAAAAATCAGAATTATGATTTAAATATTTATATGATTATTTTGTGAATGTATGCATGTACCTATATTTTATGAATATAGGTACATGTATGTATACATGTACGCACATATATCTATATAAATGAATCAATTTGTACGAAATCCTTACAATTTTTTCATTGATTTAGGTCATTACAACATTTCCTGCAAATTGTTTCATTATCAAACTATCAAAAATTTATGAAATATCTAACATATTTCCATATTATATAATTTTATTATTGTTATTTTCAGTAAACTAATACAGAACAAAACTTGATCTTAGCATTTCATTTGAATTTAACCGAATATATGTCAATTCAAAAAAATCTCAGTAGTATCCGAGGGACTATCTAGAATCGGTTTTTTTGAATCGACATAAATTTGATTAAATTCAAATAAAATGCTAAAAACAAGTTTCGTTTTGTATTATTGTACAATACCAATTTGTTAGATATGTCATAAACTTTTAATAGTTTGATAATGAACCAATAGGCTTGAAACGTTGTAATGATCTGAATAAATGGACAAATTTTTGAAGGCAATTCATTTCCTTGAAAAAACCATATAAAATTACATTAAGTGCCTTTTAAAAACAGTGCTGGAAAAGTAATTGAATATATATGTATGTGTATGTGTGTGTGTGTGTGTGTGTGTGTGTGTGTGTGTGTGTGTGTGTGTGTGTGTGTGTGTGTGTGTATGTATGTATGTACATATGTTTACACATGGTTAAATAAAAAAAAAATTAAAATTATTATTCAGGATGTTTTAGCTTTGAGTTCTAAAATTTAACAATTTACAATCCTAATATAATTTTTATGTATTTAGGTTTTTTTTTCTGAAAAAGAGGAAGCAGATAGCTCAGTGAGGCACTACACTCTAATGCTCCTTGGCCGGGGTTTAAGCCTAGCTGTTGCAAGTAATTATTTATTCTGTTATGTCAGCTGTCAAAAGATTTTGAAGTCCACGGACCTCAGGATAAATGCAGTCTCTATAATGTGAGTACTCTTACATAATGATTAATTAAGGAGAAAAATCTAGTTGTTGAGTATGATATCTGTCGATCACCTCCTTGCACCTTTGACCAAGAAATTATACTTAGAAATTAATGAACCCAAGACTTTCCATAGGTTGCAATGGTATATTTTTTCTTATGTAAGTGTAAATTAATTGTATCAACAAAGTTATAGCCAGTGAAATATTTAGAAATTATTATGTTTTTCATGATTTATTATCTGTTTTGGTGAACGTTTTCTTTTAATTGTGAAATATTTTTATTACTGGCCAATCATAAAATTTCAATAAAGTATAATTTTTTTTTGTTATCTTGAAAATACATTACTCAAAATTTTGTAAATATGGAACTTTAATAAGACAATTTTTGTAAATTATTGGAGATTTTGTTTCATATATTAAATACTTTAGTTTTATACAGTTGTTGGCAGATATAATAATTTTTTTTTAAATTCTTTCTTTTTTTTCTATATAAATTTACTATTTCGAGGAAACTTTAAAACCCTTTATAACTCACAAAAGTTTATTACATTATTTATCTTCTTTTTTGCATCTAATAATCTTTTGGGCCACTTGTTACATTTTCAAATCTTAAAACATTTCTGAGGATCAGCTAAAAATAATTTAAAATTCATGCAAATGTTTAAAAAAAACATTATCGTCTTCTTTATATTTAGTTTTATTGCGCTGCTAAAATAAGTTAACATAGGTATTTGAATAAAATCAAGTACAAGAAGACGATATATTTTTTTTTTCAAATTTGAATGAATTTTAAATTATTTTTAGATGATCCTATGAATAGTTTTTAAGACTTGAAAATGGTCGAAGTTGCCCGAAACGTCATCAGATATAAAATAGAAGGGAAAAGATGCAATAAGGTTCTGTGAATTATAG